>WHPZ01563015.1:0-11604 GCA_016617965.1 Macrosiphum rosae
TACATAAAAAACATTGTTTATGTACCTCCCCTTCCAAAAGATCTTGACGAATTGAAAAGTCGCATTACAGACGCCATCAACTTGGTTACTGTCGACATGCTTCAACTGCAGGTTTATGAGGAATTTGAATATCGCTTAGATGTGTGTCGTGCAAGTAAGGGGGGCCACATTGAACATTTATAAGCATTGTACCTAAAACTTAAAATAATCCATTAAAATGTAAAATTAATTCTAACATGATTAATCAAATTTTACAATAAATATGATTTTTTGAAATCGGATGAATCATTTTGGTACGCCCTGTATTTTATTCTGTGGCAGCGTGGGCATTGTGCACTTCGTTGTCGTCATCGTCGTCGTTGAATAAAAACGAAACTATTTTCGATTTCGTCTTTTCGAAGAGAACGCTGAACTCATTAAAATTATTATTATTAATATACATTTAAAATGGAATAACTATAAAAATGTGAAATGAAAATCTCTGTACAGGCTAGACTCTGGAACTACCTATCAGATCTTCTTTATTTTTTTTTTTTTTAAACCCAAGAGTATTTCACGGAGAAGGTATTTTATTTGAAAGAAAATTTTAGGAAAATCTACCGGTGTATAACATATTGGTTTATCGGACATGTTTGTCGATTTGTATTATTATCTTTTGTCGATATACATATTACATATATATATAATATACACAAGACGATCTGATAAGTAGTTCCAGAGTTTAGTCTGTGTGTATATATATAGTTGGATATATATAAAATAATATTTGTGGGTAGATTAGACCTCTGGGAAGATGATAGGTTAAATTTGTTTTTTTTTATTCATCAGATTTTAGTAGGGTCAGGTTAGGATAAGATTTTGTATAAGTTGATTATATTAGGAATTAAGTCAAAACGACAAACTCGGTATAACTTTGATACTTTAGACTCTAAACCTGAGTACTCTAAAACCTAACCTAACATTATTTATGTATGGTTCTTATTTAATATTATAAGTATTAAATATAAAAATGTTTAAATTTTATAAACTTGTCCAATCCCGTTGGATGGGAGATCTGTGGGACAAAATAAATAAAATAAGAGAGAAAGTAAGTCTTTAGTACTTCAATATATTTATATGTGCTATTTAAATAACAGTTGCATACTTACAACAACAAAAAGTAGTATTGCAATGTATAGTACCATTCGTGAATCGTGATACATACATGGTAATGTTATTTCTGTAGTATAAGTAATTAACACTTTTAAATTTTAGAAACTGATCAAAGCTCCTGCAGAGATACCCACAGAAAAAACAGAGGAAGTAAGTTTTTAGTACCTACTTCAATATTTTGTCTAAATATATATTATTTGAATAACAATTTCACACACCTAGGGTAAAATAAAAAGTTGGTTGCCACAAGTTCTGATAATACTTGACCCCTCCTTAATGTTAAATTACCATTATTTTAAGCATACCAATTTTGAAATTAATTTATTATGTGGTCACTAATCACGAATAAAGTAAATATGGTATTAATAATATTTTTAATTTTAACAGGTGAAGGTAGAACCTAGTTAATGTTGACACTTGTAATCAATTTTAATAAACTATTTTTATTGGGAAATAAATCAATGATTATTAATATAATTATTTGTTTGAAGTGTGTTGACACTATAATTCTATCATCATCATATTAACTAATTAAATACAATTTATTAAGCCTCTATATCATAATTAATCTACCTATACATACAAAACTACTAAATATGCATATATTTATTATTTAATATAACTATAGAATTAATAATATTAAATTATGTTATAGGAAAGAACACAACAGACGGAGGTAGTTGACGTGGAAATCCCTCCAATGAGAGTAGGTAACCTTATAGTGTTTAAAAAAAAAAAAAAAAATTAAAAACCTATTTAAATAATAAGACTTATTCATTTCAGTTTTAATATCCTACAACATTTTTTTTCAGATACTTCGTTATGTAAAAAAAGTAACATGGTACTGGATTATCATAGATGTTTTTATATTGATAATTTGTGCTTCTATATTAATGAAAGTAGGTTAGTCAGAAAAACCTAACCTATTATAATATGTAGTTGGTCTTGTGTTACATAGACTTGTTCCTTTTACAGCTACATTGAAATATCCAGGCACAGCAGATTTCCAAACAACATATGTTTGCATTTTCAATTCACAGGTATCCAAATTTGTTTTGTTCGACGACACGACTATACGACCTAAATGTAATTCTTCTTAATCAGAAGTTTCCAATTAACAAAATAAAAATAAATAAATATAATATTATGTATTATTACACATTAGTACATTACATACTTTTAAGAAACGAGAACAATCTCGATTCAATGCTGTTTTTAATGATAGAATACTGTTGATAAATGAAACAAATCGCTTGGTTATTACCTATAGAGCGAACCATTTTAATAAAATAAAATTCAAAACCTGCCACGACGTGTAATTATTGGTTAAAAACAATATAAGACATATAAGACTATAGGTAATAACTAAAAATAATTAATAACAAACCATACTTAATGTTGTAAAACGTTTACGTAACTCGAGTAAACAAACGTATACAACTATTAACCACAGACGTACGTGGTATGAGATACGCGGACTCGTTTCCATGTTTTTCAACGGGTCGTACTTCAGATCACAAGTAAACCAGAACAGTAATATTAGACTATAGATTGTATGGTTGGGAAATATTATGATTTTTCAGTTTCATATTATATCGACGAATAATATTTTTAAATTACAACAAAATAACCAAAATCGTTAATACTGATTTTAATATGTCATTTCGTCCAAATTTGAATTTAAAAACTCCGTAAAAAATAACTGTGCTTATGTATTTTTTAGATTTTTTGGTTACAGTATGAACTATTTATGAGAATTTTAGTTTTGAATTTTGAATTATCAGTTATAAAAACTGAACATTTTATAATTTCTTAATTACAGCGATTGATAATTTTCGAGATTTTGATAAATTTTGTCGAAATTCGAACTTAAAATGCTTATAAAAAAAATGTGTGCCTATGTATTTTTAATATTTTACAATTACTATTGTAACAATATATCAGGAGCCTTGTATTAAATTTTCAAGCTTTTTCACCCAACAAAAAAAATATTATTGGTATTTATAGAAAAAAAAACAACTAAAAAAGTTGAAAACTGGCGAGGTTCGTAAACAACTCAAAAAGAGTCAAATTGTTTTAAAAATTGTATGGTGTATAGAAAATGCTAATATAATCATTCAGTGAAATTTTTAAGTATCTACAGTCATTCGTTTTTTAGGCATAAAAAGTTTAATATTCTGTCGTGTGAACTGTCAAAATTATGACAATGATAAAATCAAAAAAAAATACATTAATCGTTCCACTCAGAATCTAATAACGAGTGTAGGTTCTTGCGATATAGATTACATGAGGGACAAACCCCTTATTGATTTTAGTACACACGTTAAATTATGAAAATTGTTCATTTTTCCAAGTGGTGGTTGGTTAGGTGGAGTTACAGTAGTTTTTCGTTGATTTTATATTTTGCTTTCAACGGCGAAACACGGTACCAAGTCGTACCACCTTTTCGGTACCTCTGAACTGCCAAAAAATAAAAGTAAGTAAAATATTCACGTGTCTAGCTTTATTTTTAATTAAATTTTTTATTGATGATAAGTGGATACGTCTAAATATTAACACACAAATACATTTAAGTCAATTCGAATTTCCTTACTAATATATTTTACGATTTTTACAAAATAACTAAAATAGTTATTCTAGGTTTTTAATATGTAATTTCGTCCAAATTCGAACTTAAGAAGATAATGGGCCCCACATAACCTGATCGTGTGGGGGCCCAAACGAAACTATAAAAATAAACTGTGCTGTATTGTTTAGACTCAGCCAGCCAATGATATTAGTTAGTATATTTGATGATATTATTGTGAATAAAGGAATTTATATATTTACCAATTTACGTGGAATCTTTTTTTTAAATTTTCAATCCTTAGATATAAAAGTTTAACATTTTATACATTTTTAACTACAAAATAATTATTCAATTTTAAATTTGATAAATTTTGTCAAAATACGATCTTTAAATGCTTATATAAAAAAAATATGAATATGTATTTTAAATATTTTTCAACTGATATTGTAACAATGTAGTAGGAGCCTTGTGTTAAATTTTCAAGTATTTTTACTCAACAAATAAAGTTTTATTGGCATTCATAGAAAAAAAAATCCAATAAAATGGGAAACTGAAAATGTAGTTACCTAAACAGTTCAAAACAAATCAAAGTATTTTGAAAATGTTATCATATATAGAAAATGGAAATATAAACAACCAGTGAAAATTGTATGTAGCTACAGTCATTTTTTTGAAAGTTACACTAAAATCCAATGTCGATTTTATGATAAATCGATTTTTCGTAGAAATTCCAGTTTTTCCTTAATTTTTCTTTTGTTTTTCTTGCTTCTTTTTAAAATTAATGGGAATTTTAAATTTTGACCTCCTCAATGCACCAACAAAATTCACTTTCCAATCGAACAAGATGTCGATGTTGAAAATCGAAGCACTATTTCATCTACTTATCGTGTACGCAGACACAAAAACAAAAAAATTTAAAATTTAAAAAAAAAAATAGAAAAACACACATTATTGTAAAATCAATACATTCATCGTTCCACTCAAAATCGAAAATGAATGTTTGTCTGTGAATCTGTGTGTGTGTACTTTATGCATTCCTAAACCGTTCATCAGATTGCGTTAATATTTGGTATATGTACATGGATTAGATCTCTGGGAAGAAAATAATATAAAAATCATGAAATTATAAAATCAATATATTATTTCAAATTTAAATCAGAAAAAAAACAAATATCGACATGTGAAAATTAAATTAAAATGTAACTGTGCTCTGTTCACCAATTAGTTTCAAGTCCAAAGATTTTGATTTGATACATTTAAGAAATATATAATTGAAAATAATATATTATATCCAAATCCATACAAGCTGTTACAGGTAATTGATTGAACTTGTTTACTATATTATAACTGATATAATAATAATAAAATAGTAATGAAGACTGTATAAATTTCAGCAGGTACTCACACTACCAGCTATTATTAGTTCTGCCAAGTGTTGAATATTAAATTTTTTTTACGTATAAAAAATAATTGTTCAAAAATGCCATTATTGTCTCATAATTATTATAAATGTGCAGAAAATAGCACGCTCTGTTTTTTTTTATTGAAACTGCACCAATGACACTATTATTTACAATTATCAAAGGCTTTATAAGACAACGGTCAACGATTACGTCGAAAAGTCAACCTGCTTGGTACAGAGACAAGTGTGAATCCAAAATTACCATCTCGATTTATATAACACATTTGTAATTTATTATAAAGAATTCTTATATATTGTTAAAATAAATGTGTATAAAGTAAATGAAGTCATATGAATAAAAGGAGGAGGATAGTGGGGCCGTGTCGGGGCGAAGCCATCCATTATAGCCACTCTAATTGACGTGAATCTAGAACCACTTACAATTTAACCTACATTGCACCTATGAGTATACCTTGTACATTTTACATATATATATATGCAACATGAATGGTTTTTAATGCACTGAATGAGATTACAAAATGAACTCGAGAGCATTCGTATTCGTTCAGAGTAAGCCATTAAATAGTTCATGAAACGAAAATAAAACTAAAATCAGCTAGTAAATAATTTCAAATATCTATAAATATTACAAAATAGAAAACCACAATTTTTTACATTTCTCACATATACCATGACAATACACCACTTCTTAAATAAACATACTTCTCTATTTCGTGAACGGGAAAATACTTTGTAGTCAGGAGTGCCCATTAGTGGAGGTCCTCCCCTCACCTAAAGACGAAAGTCAAATTATAGTATTTTTTTTAGTTTTGAATAATAAACTATTAATATTGTACTAATGATATTCTAATACAAGGAATTATTCGAAAGTTATTGTACTCACCTGTCCAACAAAATGCACTCACCCTTGAATATTTGCCTGGGGCTTCAAATCATTAGACATTGATGGTAACTATTATTTACGATAATATTATAAATTAATTATTTTTAAGGGGCCGAAGCAGACCATGTTTTAAGGATCAGTGTTTAGGCATTTAATAGTACACGTACATTTTGGCTGTGTCAATGTGTGAGAAGTAAATGAACATTAGTGTGTGTGTAATCTGTTATCGCACTTTTGGCGACGAGATTTGAATTCCCGGATTTCCGATTTATTTCGTATCGTCGTAACATCCATCGTATTATTTCATTTCCGTAGTCATTAACTATAATTGATTTGAAACCGTAGATTCTTAAGATTCTTAGAAATGTTCTAACACCCGTGGGCATGTCAATGAACACGAAAAGAAAATACTTTTGTCGTCCCGGCTGTAGGGCAGAAATTTGATGTAAACAGTACCAAAAGAGGGACACAATTGCACCTATTGTCACTATAGACTTATATTAATTTTGAAAAGATGAGCGTACTCGTTGTTCTTTTCTCCGGGTTTTCTCGGAAATATATTTACTACTTAATTTTTAGTCGATATAATACGATGCATGGTAAGTTTATATTTATATGAAAATAAATTTTTACGTACACGATTGTTATAAGGCTGTAGGCTATATTATAATATTATATGGATATGAGCATGGACCATCGAACATTTTTCAAAATGTTTAAGTGCATGAGTCATTAGTATGATTAATTAATTTATAGTTGGTAGGTATGTTAAGTTATACGTAAGTTAGACAGGTACCTAACGTATAATACACATTTGCAATTAAATTAATTTTGAGCACAGTTTTTATGCGTACATGTGCGTATTGCATGTATTTTATTTTTATAATTCGTATTATATTATATATCATAATAGTATTATCAATCAATATTAATTATTAAATAATAAATAAAATTGAACGTCTTAAAAATCGTTCAAATTCATTAAATATATAAAAGTTGTTCATGTTCTGTTTGAAAAAAAACTAGTGACGTTCACGTATCGTTCAATAAATATGAACGTGAACGACGTTCTTTCCAAACTTTGCATTTGAATAATATATATATTTATGTTATTAAAATAATTGCGACTTATATAGGTATAATGACAACGGCGTATTCAAAACATATTTTTTTGCGGGGAAAGGGGAATTTAAAATATTATTGAAAAAAAAAACTTATGTTAAATTTCTAAATGTACGTAATCCGAACAAAATATTGTTGGTGGGGGGGTCATCAAAGTACGGCCTTGGCTAGTCAGCCGTTGTACTAAATTGTATGGTTGGCATAACTATATTATATAGTTAAGATTATTTTAACATTGATTATAGTTGCTGTAACTATTCAATATTTGTACATCAACCATTTTATATGATTAAATTTGAGTTACTATTTTATATAGTTGAAATTACTATAAAATAAGTTAGTGTAACTATAACTTTTTAACTAATTCATTTTAGTACTCTCAACTAAACACATTGTTTGATGCAACTAAATAAAACGTTGCGCCAACTGAAAATTATCCAACTATTTACTATAACCAAATTTTTTTTTCCGTGCGTAGATATATTATTATGTACCCACCAAGTTTCTATTATTTCTTAATAGATCAGTTTTATGATGCTTAATATTGTCGACATGTGTTTTAGTAATGTCTTAGTCAGTAAACCATGGTAATAGTTATTGATTACAAATAATTAAGGCTAGGGACTTCATGCCATCAAAATCCTTAAAATATGCATTTATTTGTGTCCTAATTTTTCTATAATTATTTCGATAAATACTAAAATATATTACCCAAATTAATAGTAGTATTAATGTACAATACGCTGTGTTTATAATAAATTGATAAAATCATATCGGTAGGTTATAATTTCAACCATAAATTGTGAGCAGACGAGGAAAACATAGCCCACAGTAATTTCATTGAATATTTGTATTTGTTGCTAATTTTTGCTACTATTAATTATTATAGCTTTTTGTATACCCAATAATATTTAATGTACTCAAATGTTAGACTATTTAGGTCTTCCTGCAGTTTTAAGCTATTATACTTCTAGTTAAAATCAGTCAGAGTTAATAGTCCTTAGCTCAATAAAAATAATTGTAATGGCATTGATGATTTGGGTAACCGAGGGAGAAGATATATGGACCTGCACGTTGTCAGATTTTATAGAAATCGAAAAAATCTCATGGCTTTAATAATAGCGTGACTTTTCAGCAAATGCTTTCATTTTGATAGAGGTAGAATATTTTTTTGGAAAACTTCTATCAATATTTCTCATGTTAGCAATGAAAAGGAAAATTTTTCTACACGTATACGTCATATACCTACGCCTGCCTCGGGTTACTCTTCCTATTTTCTCTGCACTGTGACATCAAAATGACTTAACTTTTGGTAACGCTATGATGAGTTTAGATTACATTATACCTCCGTGGCTACAGTGTAGGGGATACTGGATTAGTTGGGCACCGGAACAAGTTGGAGAAGTAGATTTTTCAAATCGAGTATTTGAGGTGGACTACAAAAATCAAAACACTATAAGATCTAACGTTCTTTGCCACCATACTGTTAGAAATAAAATATAAAATAATAATAACAGACACGTTTTAAGTATAAAAGTTTGTCAGGACTTTATTAAACACACACACACGGAATATGTTTGCGCCGGGTACGAACAATAATAGTGCGTGTCGCCCGGTCACCTGAATGCTTCGCGCGCTGTACTCACACACCGACCGACCTGTGTAGCGTATAATTTGTGTGTATATATGTACTCAAAGGAAGTGGACGGGGTCGCCGAGCAAAACCAGAGAGTGCTAGTGTGTGAGTGGGTGTGTGAGTGTGTCTTTGTGTGTGTGTGTGTGTGTACTTATAATTAATAATGACGAAAGGTAACTCTGGTAAATAATAGGTAACACGGTTGCTGGTGATAAGTTGCTGTTGCTGTATAATACACAATAATAATGGCTTCACAAAGTATAAAAATCACAGCAACACCAAGTATAAAATATAGATAATAATAATATATGGCCCCTTTGGCACGACAGAATATAATAATATAATAATATAGTAGGTAGTAACAAGATATAAAATAACTCACAATTTTGTGGAGCGCAGACTGGCCAGCTGTTTTCCCAGAGCCTGTATAATATAAATTCACGTACACACTCACACTGAATAACATAGATATATAAAAATTGATAAATAAATAATAACGGCGATTAGTGCCTTAACAATAAAAATGTATAGAAGTACAGCGACTAGCTTGCGTACACAATAATGATATAATTATATAAAATAATGCAGCGATTAGCGCTCACACGAAAATGAATATAATAAATAATTGTAATGATTGAGTTGGCGATTCGCGCTCACGAAAATTAATATAATCAAAACTGAAAGGCCGGCGGCGATTAGCGCACGACGAACAAAAATGCGTCAATGCATATAGACGCTGGAGTGAAGACTGAGTCTTAGAACATATTATACGGCCGACGCGGACGGACGGGAAGACATAAAAATGCCGCTGATTGCGCGTAATCTTGCTATTAGATAATAAATTCACAAAATACAAATTTAAACAATAATTTATGTAACAATAATGTATGTGTGCGCGTGTGAATGGGAGTCGGTGGTGGTAAGCGGCCTTACATATCAACAATAATGTTGTTGCATTTCGGGCGGCAACAGAATAGTTAAAAATCGTCGATCGCGTCGTTTTTGCGCGTCGATAAGTTAACCACAAAAAAACGGCCGAGCAGATGGATCGTAACGTCGATCGCGCAATACCGCCGTACGTCTCGGCTGCCACCATTTTGTCACGGCATACGAAATTAAAAGTCTGTAATAATATCGCTAACAATATGATCATCAGTGGCGTATATAGGGGTGAGGCCCCCTAAGCCAGAGCCCATAGTGAAATTGCAGGTTCAATTTAAGCATATTGCTTGTATATCCATGATTTAATCGTGGTATTTCTATATATGGGGAGGTGCGTATGATACAACTATAGATCCATTAAAAAAAAATCCAAAACAAAATACTAAAAGTAATTCTAATAAAAAAACACTCAAGATACCACACAAAATATTTATAATAATGGCATGGATGTACTACCAATAGAAAAATTATTTTATAAAGCGTCATCGGTACTTTACATAATTGAAAATAACCTTACTTTTAAAACTGAACACGGACACAATACTGGGCAAATATCTAATATCAAAGTACCAACTATGCACAAAAAATTAACACAATCCGCATACCTATATATTGGTCCAAAAATGTTCGATATACTACCAATAGAAATTAAACACGGCAACTCTTTTAAGATTCTTAAGAAAAAAAAATTTAACTTTGGCTATTACAAGAACAAAATATAGACAGACTCATAAAAAACGTATAGGGTTACTGCGTTATTTATCATATTAATTGTACGACTTAAGTAACTATTGTTAATTTTAGTTTTATGTTACCATATTATATTGTATTATTTAACTACACAATTTTTTATATAATACTATATGATATAAACAAAGATAAGAAAATATATATTACTTATATTATCAATATTAAAGTTAGGTATGTGAGAAATGTATATTGCAAATTGTAAATATTTAATTTATAAGAACTATTTAATGTATTAATATTCCAAATTGTGAACTCGTGGCCCCCCACACGAACATGTTCAGTGGGGCCCATTGTCTTCTTGAAGAATAAATAAAAATAAAAAATAAATAAATACAATAATGTATATCTACACTGTTTACGGTTTTCCACCATGATTAAAATCTTTGGATGAGGAATCGACAAGAAAATGTTAGATTGTCAGGAAATAGAAATTGCTATGATGACTTTGATGTTAAATTCATAGTAAGATAACATTAAAATATACGTATAATATATATATATATGAAACTGTCAATATTTTTAAAAAAAGAACTAAAAATTTAATTTTACATAATAATGATAAAATTAAATTGCGCGATTTTTATTAGTATTGTATGTGTCATAATTATAAACACCTAGCTCCCAAACAAATGTAAAGTTATGGCTATGTTAATCGTGTTATGCTTGACTATAGTGATAAATTGGCCCATAGTGAAAATAATTCCTATATACGACACTGATGATCATACATTATTATAATATTTATACCTATGTGTGTCAACCACCAACAACTTGCCGACCCCTCCCCCCGCTAATGGGGCAAGTTGGCTTGTATATTTTTGTGTAGCATTATTTTTTTTTCCATTTATAGATAACTACTATTAAGACAGTAACCTAAATTGATTATGTACCTAACCAATATGTTAGTGAACTGTTTGGTGAAGTTTGAGCTTCAAAATCACAAATACTCAAAGAATTAAAAATACAAGTATAAAAAGTAAGTCAACTAGCTCCAGTCTACCTACATCAATAAACCATGTCAATATCGTATAATATTATCCTATTTAATATTAGAATAATATCCGGTGTTGGGAATAGACAACTAAAAATTATTATATTTAGATAAATATCTAGATAATTATAATTTT
>WHPZ01563018.1:0-13098 GCA_016617965.1 Macrosiphum rosae
TGTGGAGTGAAGAACGTAGCCTCATTACTATATTATTTATATGTAAGTTCCACTTGAAATTACTGTCAAATGTTATACCTAAATATCTGGTGGACTGGACCCTTGACATTTTTTTACATATATCATCATTACATTCAGCGACAATTTTACAACAATGTACTGTTTAACCGTATAAACTGCTAAAATCATTCGATATTACTGAGAAAAATTCTAACTTAATAAAATATAAATAATAAACAATTTTGATATGAAATGATGAGAAGTATTTCTTCAACACCCTTAACTCAGTGTCTAAGGTGGCTCAGTATACTTTTTATAAACTAATAACTATATATTTAAAGTTTAAAAGTTATAGATAGTAATTTCGTAAAATCATAAGCTATAATATAGTCATATAATGCAAATAAAACGCACACTCACAAGTAACAATATTCAGCTAATTAAATGATTATAATATAATAAAAGGTATTATGATAACTATTGCTGAAGACAATGGAAGACATATATTAAGATCTAAATTCTGTTGAGCCAAACAAAATGTATTGAATGGAAATTTGTTGAATAAACTATGAAATATTTGTAATGCGAAGGAGTTTGATAAAAAAAAAAAAAAAAAAAAAAACAATAATCGCGTAAGAACCGGGGCACAATATTTGGTGTGTACATTTGTGTTTAACAACACGAATCCGTTATCGCTATTCTGCTGATGGAAAGAAAAACGTATAAGATGGACAGAGAAAAGAGCTAGACTTATAGGGGGAGAGAGAGAGAAAGAATGATAAGACGAGTGCATGTATAATAATAATAATATGAAGAAAATGCAATAAAAAAACTCGAAAAAATTATGTATTCCATCGATAAAAACGAGTGTGCGTTGTCCGTCTCTCTACAGAGCGGACTCGTGTGAACATTCGGTTCAAGGTTTCCGCTCGGAAATCTCGATAATCTCGATGAAATGGTCAGTAGATAGGGGGTGGGGGGAAACCTCGCGTCCGTCACGGACGTTTTTTTGTATTTTATTTTATCATCAGAAAAATATTTTTAACGCGATATTAAAAAAAAAAAAACCCACACACACATATACACATTACACGTAGGTACATACATACATACATACATACAGACAGACACAATACACATATTATTATGTATATATGTGTCCAGGGGAACGTAACATAATAATGTTTTACGTGTACACTCGGAAAACACGACGATGATCGTGAGTTTCATTCACAAAACAATATCATGTATAATATTATTATACGTATCGTCGTAGTCTGCGGCGGCGTTCATTCATACAAACAGGTGTGAAAGAGAGTGCATACACACACACACACACACACACACACACACACACACACACACACACACACACATATTATATGTGAAGGCGTCGATGAAGAAGAGTCTGCGGGGAGGGGGGAGAAGTTATGTGTGCGCGTGTGTATATATAGCAAGCGCGGAACAAATTACGGAATCTCATGTGTGTGTGTGTGTGTGTGTGCACGCGCGTACGTCGGCAGACACAAAGAGGAAATACCTCGCAGACACAATATTGAGTACGAGACGGCGCGGCGGTGTGATTGTGTGTGGAACCCCGTATAGAGGAGAGACGGTTCGAGACGAGGGTGGGACGGGCAAACGGGTGAAACTGCAATGGGCATAGAGGAAAACGGGAGTTTCCCGCCACACGAGTGTGTGTCGCTTTCACCGCCGACGCCGTCATGTATACGTTTTCCGCTCTGATATATACGCGTAGGTACCTATATAATATATGTCACGGTGGCGGTGCAGGCTTTCCACGCGTTTTCCCGCGCGTTCCTTACACCAACTGTATGTATATATAAACGTGAACACACGTTATCCTGACCGTTATTTTACCCCAACAATTCCCTCGTTGTACTCGTTCGCAGTGCTGCACGTACACGCAAACTCACACTCCGCAGCCACCCCTCTATGCGCTCCACGTCAAAACTTTCGTAAACACTTCCGGGACGACGGCACGCGTGTATACGACGGTGTTAAACTGTAGATGCCGATGTAGTTGGAGAGATGAGATATTCTAGGAGTTTGTGTATATTTTTTCGGGCCAAATCAAAAAAGTTGGCCTGTTAATTAGTTTTAAATACAGGTAGGTGGGTATACGTTTTGCGATGTAACGAATTCATAGTAAAATGCTGGATTTATATGATGTTTACATGATTCAATGATGGGGTAATACAAAAAAGCGCGTATTATTGTTTCTGGCAATACGTGTTGTTGAAACTGACTTTAGCTAGCGAGGAAGGTGAGAACAATGGAGTTGAAAATTAATTTGAATAAATACAAATAATTCATTGCAACTTGCGCAATAAGGCTCGCCAATCAGCCAGATCAGTCCACGTTCGTGACTGATATTCAATACACACGATGCAGATTGATTTGACAAATTATAACAACCGTACATTTTAAGTAAATGATCGCAATTCATTACACATTGTAAATAATAAACATTTTCATTGTATTTGAGATTCTGACTATATGAATGTGTTGATTTTACAATTATGTATTTTTTTTTTGTGTCTGTCATCATGCTTTGGAACAGTAAAAATGATTTGATTTTCTTCTTCAGTATCTTTTCTAGAAAGAAATTAAATCTATTTGATACTTTTTTTTGTGAGTGGAAGGGTAACAAAAAATTCCCAGTTATATCAGAAGTGTCGGAAAAAACAATCAAACAATTAAGGAAAAACTGAAATTTTTATGCAAACCCGGTTTTCAAAATAATCAATTTTGTTTTTTGGTATAACTCTAAAAAAATGTACGGTTTGCATGCATGACAAAATTCGTCAAAATCTCAAAAAATTGAATATTATTTTTTAGTTACAAATGTATAAGATATTCGGTTTTGAAGATTGAATATGTATAACGAGGATTTTCATAAATAGTTCAAGTGTAACCAAAAAATTAAAAAAATATATTAACACAGTTCTTTTTTACAAACACTAAGTTTAAATTTGAACGAAATTACATATATTAAAACCAAGAATAACGTTTTTAGTTATTTTGGTTTAATTTCAAAATATTTTTCGTGGTAACTTGAAACTTCTAGAATATATATTATTAGAATATATTTTATACACACAATGACATTTTCAAATGCAATTTTGTTGGAAATAATACATTTACCCTATACTGTTAGTACGTAAATTACTAGTAGGCATTAGTTATTCATGATTGTATACCATTGAATTCAAATTTAACACAATATCATTTTCAGGAACTCTCTAGGTATTATGAGCATCTTAAACTTGCATAAAATATTGATACAACACGCTTACGTATAAATCATATTTTTCACATGTTTAGTAAGTCAAAGTATGTACTTTTTGTCTTTTTATATACCTGCAGTTTTGTACCGAAATAAGAAATCATTATCCCCGGAATCGTATATAGGTAGGTACTATAGTTTTATTACAGTGGCGATATGGATCAGAACTTTTTATAGAATCCGTGAAAATTATTCTCGACGAGATATTTTTTCCGGTACGTTCCGGTCCAACACATCCGTTTCCGACTTGAAATACAATATAGTAGAGACGTCGGCTCATTTATTTCAAAAGGACTTATAATTTAAGGTATTTGAACCGATATGCCCTATAATAACATTGGCTGCATTCTAGTTTCGTCCCAAAGATAACTACGAAAAAAGGTCTAATCCTAAGTGCGGCCTGGGTTGTTGTATGCTAAGTCCGAGTTTTTGTGCAGGTTTTTTCGTTATATCCACGTTATATTTACAAATTTAAGATTATAATATTATATTCATACCGTTGAATATAACGACAGTCGACATTCATAATATATGTTTACCATATATTTTATCATTAATGTTGTGTAGTTTATCAATTTAAGAGGTGTAGTAGATAACCAATTAACAAATTCAATTGTATAAAAAAAACGTAAAACAAGTCTTACTAAAGCCTTAGTATACATTTTTTATTTAAAAATAAATATAATAAAACAAAAATTTTATAAAAAAATAGTGCTATGTTAAATGGAAAGGAAAATGAAAATCCATTATATATAAAATATTTTTTTATTTTGTGTGTTTAACATTTGTATGTACCATAAAAAATGCTGGGCCACAAATCACAATTCGGAATACATTTTTACCACTGAACGCAACTAGTAGCCATCCATAATATTCGTTTTTGTTAAGAAAATACTTCAGAATAGCGAGTATAATGACAGGCAACGTTAATAGTTATGAATTATTTATATTATAAACAAGGTGATTCCCAAGCATGCTCACCCCTTTTTTTCTTCAAAAACGCAGTTAATCAAGGCTGATTTTTGGAATGTGTAATTATATACTTAACAAGTTACTGACGTGAATACCATATCATAGACCATAGATTATATAGTCCATAGACCGTGTTTTCAAATTATTGAGATTTTCCGTACTACTTAAGGACTGTCTGCTGGAGATAAAAATTACTGTTTTTAACGACAACCCGCTTTTCTACTGTAAATTATTTGCAGATAATTTTACTGAAAACGTTGGCATATCAAAATAAAAATTAGAACGAGTATAGTTTTGAGTTATGTAACACTGAGTAGGTACTTACTTAGTAGAATAGGTCCATGGCCTTGGATTTAGAAGATACTGCAGTATCATGGTGAATTATCGATCGACATTTATAATAATTAGTAAAAATAGTCCAAGTACAATAAACACTAGATTCAATATTAGATGCATCTATTTTATATTTTTGTAAAATAATTTTTAAGGACTATTACCCTTATTATAAACTTTTTTTTTAATAACTAAAAAACTATTTGTTCTAATTTTTAATTAGAGAGGTTGTAGGTACATCAACATTTTCAAAAAATGATCCACTAAATAATTTACAGTAAAAATGAGGGGTTCTCATTTGAAGTTTGTACCACTGGACACTTCTTAAGTAGTAAAAAAAATATTTTAGCGTATTTAAAAATTCCAACAAACGGAATAAAAAAAATAAAATGGAGTTGAGCATGATTGGTGAATCTCTCTATATAATATTGTAATATTGTAATCACTAATCAGGATGCCGATAAAGGTAGGAGACAAAATTATTTTAAGAATTAAAGATGTATCAGTAAAAGCTTATATTTTTGTGTTTCTTCTGTTCCAAAAGTCCTGACATTTCTACTTTTAAAGTATCCAAAATACACACTTTTTCTTAGCGGTCGTACACCAAAATAGGTTCTTCGTATTCTTAAGTTTCTTATAATTAGGTACCTAAATAAAAATGAATTTGAATATTTTGGTATAGCAATAGCGTATAGGTACGCATCCAGAAATGTAAACTAAAAATGGAATAAAAATAGCTAGTGTAATATTATAATAATTTATATAACTTCGTTGTCATGGTCTAACGTATAGGTACTAATACTTTCCAAATGCATTGTTACTTCTCAGTAATAATAATAGTAATAAACGGGTTGAGGCGTTTTAAACAATATACTATGTACTATGCAAAGCGTTCGTTGTGCGAGGAATTAGTTGTTTATGTACAATTCTCCATTTCAGTCGTTTGTCTTATACCCAACAAGGGTCAAGACTGAAAACCCCATTACTACAGTATCGACGTACAAACAAAACAAATGCTGACGAATTGAGTGCTAACGCCGCAGACCCAGTTAAGTCCGAGACGCTCTGTCAATAAGTGTCCGGCAATGAATATTTAACTTTATGAAATAACCGTTGTAACTGTAATTATTAACCAACTTATATTGTGGTTAATTCACCTAGAGCTCTTATAATATATTTTGTTTTTACAATGAACAATAACGAATACGGGAACTGAATATTGAAAAATTAATTGTAGCTGTGTCTAAAATGAATTTTAGTAGGTAATTAAAAATTGTAAACAAAACTAACAAAATTATTAATTAGGTAGTAAATATAGTTATTATAAGCTAATTTAATTATATTAAATTATATTTATTTCGGGTCGTTATTAAATATTACAAATAAATAAAGCAAGGTACCTACTATATGCCTTAAAATACGTTAATATGTACATGTATTTATGTCCTAAAAGAATCTACGTCTAACGTCACTAATGAAATCATGTGCGTATAATATATTGATAAACATTGAAAATAAACATGAGCTATAATCGATATTTATACAATTATACATATATCAAATAAAAATTTAAAAGTTTACATTTTATATAAAATATAAATACCATGTACCTACTTACACAAAAATAGTGACAGTTGTGGTTAATAATCTTAACTATAAAATTATTGCATAGCTATAATATAATCTAAGAAAACTTATTGAAAGTATAATTTTGTAATTTTTTTTTTTAGAAAAATTGAATTCAAAATTCAAAAAAAGTGAAATGTAGGTAATGTGTTTATTAATACCTACATAAAAATGAATTACATATTAAAAATATGCATAAAACAAGTATTTGAACTCTTAAAATTAAAAATAAATTTCTAAATTTAAGAAAAGGTATGATTCATTTTTTTTTTATAACAAATAATGTTAATATAGAATATAAAAGGTAATATTTAATAATAATTTATAGATTAAACATTTTAATTAGGTAATACGTAGGTAAATATTCTGATAAATTAAACTTCCTCAGTGTTTTTATACAAGGGTATTTTTTTCTGAATGATAAAGATTTAAAAAAATTACCCTTTTTATAAGATAAACATTTTCATTTAATTATTTTTCAAGAAACTCTTTGATACTTTTCAGTACGAGGTTTACATAGGCACACACTAAAATTCCCGTTACAAAAACACACAATCCAAGTTTTTGATGTAGGAAAATTCGATTTTTTTACTTCCAGCTCTTACATTACCATGTATACTGTATTTATAAATATTGTAAGAGTCTTGTGGATGAATAGCATTTTATTTTTAATTACTCGAAATTAATTTTATACATACACATTACCCAAGTATATAATATTCAGATTTTTATGAAAATAATCAAATACTTATTCTTTCATGAAAAATACCTAAAGGTAATAATATACTTATTTAAATACAACTCGGTGGATCTCTATCATTATAATAATATACAAAAAGTATATTATAATTATATAATTTATTGCATTACTAATTAATTATTACTTTATAAACATGGGTATACAGTACTATACTCTATAGAGTTCTTAGTTAAAAACTTCTTACATTTGTTGATTTAATTTCTTCAATGGAATATATTTATAGGTATAGGTAGGTACTATATACGGATCATATTACTGCATAAATATAATAATATAATAACTGAAATATATAGGTGTACACGTGTATATATATTATATATATGTATATTGTAAATGAGTAAACTGCAAGGTTTTCCTTAGTCGTTTCAGTCATGCGAGCAATAATTTTGGAAATCACATTCCCATGTTTCTGGGCGCGGTCGACGTCGCCGCCGCGTCGCGCCGTTTTAGTCGCTTGGTCGCCAGTGCGCGAATCACTCGAAAGATAATATTATACACTGCAATAATATGTAAGTATATATTTTTAATTATATTAAATGGCTTATCCGGGTCGGCACAACGGACCTCAGCCAGCCGTCGGTTTACGAGTGCCACGGGTTTCGGTTTTATTACCCCGAAGATAACGCACATGTGAAGCAACCTGCGCACCGGCGTCCGCGGCGTCATCGTCTATTTTTTTTTTATTTAATAGTATACAATATATATATAAACATATAACATTTCCAACTCACCTATACCTAACCTACTCATCTACCCTACTCCGTACCAATGTAAAAGAATAAAAAAAAACAAAACTGCGTGTGTCACCCCCTTTGTCCAATATGTATACGTAGTACCCACATATACCAGTACCTTGTGCCCATAAACAATATATTATATGTGTGTGTGTGTGTGTGTGTGTGTGTGTGTGTGTGTGTGTGTGTGTCCAGTACTCGCCAAAGTATAGTGCCACGTCTCCTTCTGCGGATAGTGATTAGAATCCGGCAGTAAACACGCACACCGCCGAGTAACGTTCGTGATATATACTTCGGTCAGTCTGTGATTACGATAACGTTACAATATGATGACATTGAGCCGTCTTCGTGTAAAAAATAATAATATTATAAGCTTAGGACCTATGTCATGTTTTATGGTGATAGTATAATTTATATAATAATGAAATGAACAATGGACGTTTAAAAGTGATTTTTCAAATCTAATGCCGGCAGGCAACACTATTTTATACTCCGATTATCCATTGAACTCTTCCGGTCATCTACGGAAAAAATTCGTAAAACAATAATCATACCATTACAGCAGTTCTAGAAGGATCAAAAATCAGATTTTGAAATTATAGATGAGGGTTTTACGTTATAATTAGGGCACGCATTTAAATGCAAATCGCATTTTTTTTTTCTGTGTGTCCTAATTCATTCATTTTGAGCACAAAATTCGTTTCATTCATCAAATAACATAAAAATGAAACTTTTATTTTGCATTTAGTTATATTAGTCTTAGAGCATTGTTTAACATTATATGTTAAAAACAATTTTTCTGGGAAATTTTTAAGTTTTGTAATATTAATAGTGCATTAAATCATATTTTTTAAAGTCATTTTTCTTGTTTTTAAGATCCACGCCTAGTATATTTTTATTGTTTATAGTTTATTGTATCATGGTATTTGTGGAAAAATGTACTTATAATAATATTATAATACCTATGTATAATAAATATTGTATAATAATAAATGAAGAATTTTTTTCAGTTAACTTTTATACAAAAATATACTAGTACAAGACTGTCAATTAAAAAGAGTGATTCAATTCAGTGACGGTTCTGATTTTTTTTTTAAGGGAGGGGTGGTGTATAAGCATCACATTATTGTTTTTTTCGATATCTCATGATAAGTATCTGTAATATCGAAATACATATATTCAAATGCTTCAAAATCAGTAACATATAGGTATAACCCGCATGGCCACATTAGCCATTGCCCGTTACCTTGTTAGTTAATAATTAAGTTAATAATTACTTAGTTGTGAAAATAGTAATTGTAAAATATAGGTATATAGATAACTATTAACTTTAGAGCATGTATCAGACTTTATTTTTTTTTTTTTTATTAAACTTACAAATATTAGGTATAATTTTAAAAGTAATAATAGTGTATAGATTATACAAAATAGTACAAAAGCCAAAGGTAAAATATCTCAAAACATGAACAACTACAAATCAATACACAATCTAATTTTTGATTCTTACTTTTTGCGAATTGATCTATACCTTTACCTATAACTATAAACTATAGAAATGTCCCCATGCAAGAGAACGAGACCAAAACAAGCCGTAAAAATTATTAGTGTCCAGTATGGCAGTATCCATATTATAAAAATTGTGGACCTCCGACATGCCTTCAGTTACTGCCTTGCATTCACCAGATTTTAAGCAGTCGTCATTTTGAAATTACAATTGTAAATAAAGAAGTTATAACCTGAAAGTCCCTATCGAAAAACCACGTATGTCCTACGTACTGGGGTACTACAGGAAATTAAGGAAAATATAAGATAACAACTAACGATAATTTACAATTAACGATATCGAATATACTAATACGATATTATATTATATTATATACCGTAATAATATGAAATCGTATATTAAATTCAATTTTTTAGTAGGTACCTTATTAACCTATTTTTTGGGGGGGGGCAGGGTTTTCATATTCTCAGATTTATTAAAAATATATCATTTTTTTTCAACTTACTGCTTAGACTGTATACTAATTTATTAAGAATCTATAGTCTATTCACCAGACACTCCGGGTCTCTAACTTACGGCCCCAAGTCCGGTTTCGGCCAGTCAAGCTTTTTGAAACGATTAGCCAAACTCACTGATATTTAGTTCTTGAATACCTACCTATATCCTATATATATCTATCCTACTATAAACGTCAAACAGCAAATTATATTCAAAATAAATTAACAATCCTATTTATTTATTTTATAACTTATATTCCTATAATAACTTAACTTTAAACTATACTAACTACGGAGATTGAAAAGTGACAAATATATTTTACTGATTTCAGTAAAAAAAATACTTATAAAAATTTTTTAATAAAATAGAACAATTTTTTTTTTAACACTGATTTTGTCATTTTGGCAGTAAATGTTTTTAGACATGACTTTTTGGTAGGTATGCATTCATAAGATAAAAAAATGTTTGATAAGACAATTTATTATAATAGTTGAATGCATAGAGAAGGCGTATTAAAGTGAAGTATAAATAAAAAGTACTCAAAATATAAACTTATACGATATAGCAATATTAATTAGAAATGAATTACTACAATATTTTTATTAACTATTAATTTCCTAAACATATTTATTTTGAACTGATATTATGAATATAAATAAACCAACGTCAACAATTTAATAGTAATTAATAACCACTAGGTACCTACATATATTATTTATAATTAAAAACTAAACTTCTCTATTATGAAAGATATAAAAAGTAATTTCCACGAATTAATCAATCGTGAATAAAAACCGAGGTATTTATTTAATTTATTGAATCGTTTAAAATCTCGTGTGATTAATGGTACACCATAAAAAGTTTATTACGAAGAAATTTAAGTAATTAATAATAAAATTTAAAAAAAAGTCCCAGTTTCAGTGTTTTATAATATTTACAATATGTAAGCAACACTGTAATTACTGGCTTTGAGTATTTAAAATGGCAAAAATTAGTTGGAAATATAATTATTTTAAAATTATTAAAACCTTCAAAGGTCCATGAGCGATCAGTATACGCGTTTTCATTTATTTCACTAAATAATATAATTATTCCAAGAGAAATTATATGTTAAATATCTGCAACTGTAAACTATTTATTTTATTTATTAAAAATAATAGGTACATCCGTTGCAGCTATGGCTATTAGATTTGTAAGAATAGGTATTTATAAAGTTAGCGTAAATTAAGAAAAGGTGTTACATTATAATTTATATTTTATGATATAATGTTAGATATTTATATAAGTAAATTTTAAAATATTGATTAATAAACTATTATTGATGCATCAATGCCTATTTAATTCTTGTGATAATTAAAAGGATGTCAGCAAACCATTTGTTTTCTTTCTCTGACCCACGGGCAACATAACAAATTTACTTTTAGCAGAATCAACACTGTGTTATCGCTTTTAACATTAGAATGAATTCTTCTATTATAAAAAAACTTTAAGTTAAACAAATTACCTGTGTCCTTACATTTGTTTTTTTATATTTTAATTGGTATACAATTTATAAGCAATTTTAAATTGTAATAATTTACACGCTCATAACTTACATCAACATTTAAATATCATAAAATAGCAAACGTAGAGACAGGTAATGTTCTTACTTCTTAACTTAAAGTTTAATAATAGTTTGATTCACTCTAATATTAAAAATAATAACACAGGGTTGGTCTGTTAAACGTAAATCTGAAATGTAGCACGTGGGTCAGAGAGAAAACAAACAGTGCGCCGACATCCTTGTAAATAAGTTTCTTTCCTACTACAGTTAATTCGAAAGTTATACGGACCAACAAAAAAGCAAACTAACAAAAGTGTGTATGGACGTATCTGATATCCCCGATATTTGCATTAATATAATATGTTGTACATTAACAGACATAGTATAAGTAATATAATAATATTGCTCTCATCATGACTGTTATTTTTAGAGATCATTAGATATAATGTGTACAGAAGAAGTTGCTCCATATTATAATCTGTTACTGTTTTACAGATATTATTTTTTCTAAAAATTCTAATTTTAATTTTATTTCATAAATTTGTACGTTTAACAATTTGTAAAAATGTTGGTTTTCCTATGCGACCGGATTCGATCCGGTCGCATCCCACCGGTAATTTAATATGCAGATGGTTTAATTTTTGTTGCCGATCACCGCATATCTTGTGGAGTAAAAACGTGCCTGTATACAATACGACCGCCGAGACTTTGAGGTCGTACTTATACACTATCTACCTATATATATTTTATAAAGACGCGCACCTACCTACATAAAATATTATAACTTCTCGAGAGCAGGAGAAAACGATACCGAAATGATTTTATTGGGTCGATTAGACCGTGGCGGCGGCCACGTTAGATCCCTTCGGGTGGGAGACGTATCCAAAGACCAAAGTATATATTATATTAGTATATAAATATCATATATTTTACACAATGTATAACTATATATATAACCTTCTTAAGCGCGACAGTATGAATATTCAAAGGCGGTGGCGAACCGGTGGCACGTGTAGTGGCAATAATTATTATTATCATGAGCCACCGCGGGGTCCATTGTGTGTGTGTGTTTTTTTCTCTCCCTAGCGACGATGTCGTCGTCGTCGTCGTCGATGGGTAGCGGACACAGTCGGGTGTGTGGGTGGCTGCAGGATGGCGCGTTCGTATAATGCGAAGAATGTATATATAAAATATATACATATATAATATATATTATATAGTGGCAGCGGCGGCACACGTAATTCGCAGGGCGAGTAGTTTTTATTTTTTATTTTTTTAAACAACGAGGGGGGAAATGTATACATATATAATATATATATATATATTATATATATAACGGACCGTCGTCAGAGGAGGACGAGGAGGAGGAGGAGGAGGAAAGAGAATGAAACGGTGGTGGCTGAGGAGTTGTGTGTAGGGGATGAAACGAGGAGAGGAATTTTCTTTCGGGCGAGATCTTCGTGTGCGCGCGTGTATAGTTAAAGAATAAAAAAGAGTAAAAGCGAAGGCGGCGGCGGCGGTGACGGAAAAGAAAATATGGCCGCTCATCAAGACCCTCGCACTGCTCTCGCTTATTCTTAATTTCCATTCCGCAAGCGGGTGACGGACCACGGCGGCGGTGGAAGAGCAGTGCGCGCGGCGGCGGCGCCCGTTCGAAATCCAAATATAATTAATTTCCCTCCCGCGCCTTGCCGCGTATACGCTATATAGTCGTTGGCCGTGCATGCAAAGAAAGCGTCATTTCTCTTTTTCGCCCGTCAGCTCTGGCGCAAAGCTCTTTTATTCTCCGCCGCCGCTACTGCCACCACCGCCGCCGCC
>WHPZ01563024.1:0-20729 GCA_016617965.1 Macrosiphum rosae
ATCAAATCGGATTGTCGAATATTGCCTACCACTTGGCTATTGTTTGACTTTGCTCATGGCGATGTCCGCAATCCACCGCAGATGGATTTTATACTTGATGTACCTTAGCGAATTGTACCGGGTTGTATAGGGTGGCTGAATTACACTTACTGTTATGCGAGTTACATACAAAATGATTTGCACAATTAAATTTTTTTAAATAGCTGTTATTTTTTTGGGGGCAAAAAGCCCTACCTAACATAACCTAACCCCCCCTATTGCCCGTATTATTATTACTTTTTCAAAAAATATTTATCAAATTTCAACTCTCAACTATAGTAAGTAAGCCGTACATTTCATATATATGTCTTACCAGAATGAATTTATTTTTGAAAAACCATTGTATTAGCATACCTACCAATTTTCCTAAAATTAACTGTAATTTTTTGATAAAAGTATGAACTACTTGTATGAAAGACCTTGTATTAAATTGTCTAGTCTAGATAAATATCAAAGTAATATAACACCGAATACGCACAAGTCACACACACTTACACGACATGTAGGTCAACATCTTTTTGTAATACAGACTTAGATAATTGTAACATAATTACGTACTTTTGACGGAACAACTAGGTAGGTATTAGGTTTGAACATTCAATCAATTAAAAAAAATTATAAAAAAAAAATAAATATAAACCTATCTACTTAATAAATATAAATCAAATAATTATAATTAATTTCTTGTGACTTAGCATCCTCAACATAAATTATTCAATTGTTTCTTAAAATATTAATGTACCTTTTAAAATTTATCTGTAAATCTTAATTTGTTTTTATTTAAATTGCATAATTATTTTATACTGCCTATGATAATTAATATGATAAAATATATCATTAGCTGTATTTAGTTTTAAGAAAACAATTTGTTTTTTTTTTGTATAATTTTTTACCAAGTGAAAGCTACAAAATCTAAATTAGATTTTATAGGTACATATTTAAAAACAAACACAATTAAATTTAAACACTGACATTTCTTTAAACATTTGAACTTGCTCACTGGTTTTAAATTCCAGTAAGTTGATTTGACTATCAAATGTATAGATAGTTAAAAAAGTAGAAACTTTTAAGCACCAAGATATGCAATGTTCGACAAATGCCCATACCAATCATCCAGTTTTTGTCCGAGGTTTTTTCTTCTTGTAATTTTTTAGAAATACTTTCTTATATATATATACCTATATATTATTATCTTATCTTTTATATATTATTTTTATCATAGGCAACTTCTAACCATATTTTAGTAGTCTGATGACCACAATTTCAAAAAATGAAAACATTTTGTGGGATAGGTACATTATATTGCTACTAATCAAATATATTTCAATATTAGTGTATATTTGTCTTTTATATTTTATTATATTAATACTTATTATTAAATATAATGTAGTATAACAATTTGGTAGGAAACACGTTATTATTGAACAGCTAATGAAGATAAGAATAAGAATTGTAATTGGTGTAGTCATACAAGTCATGATAGATTAAAAGCTATACATTTAGGTAATTAGGTACTGTATGTAAAATTAAAATTTTACTTAATATAATTTTATTTAGGTAATCACAATAATAAAATAAACAAATAAATTCAATTCAATTAAAAAAACATATAAACAATAAAATACCAAAAAAGAAAATGAAAAATAACCTTAGAATTTTAAGTACATATTTGGTTACAAGTCTGATTTTCCAGTTACGGTCATGTAAGGAACATAATCTATAGCCATAAGACACGCAAAGAGTGTCATTAACATTTTTGGTTTTACTTCAGTAATATCTTCTGGTAAAGCATACACTCTAGCACCCGTCTTTCTGGACATAGATATTGCATACTTAGCATTAGCTAAATTATCCTAAAAAAATAATTCAATTTAGTTACAAATCAAATATTCAAATATTCCAAAGTAATTTTTAATATTTATTTGTATTAATAATATTACCTCTGCATCACCACCCTCTTTAACTACATCATAATTAATGGTGCCTGGTTTTATTGCATCAATTAAATCAATAACAATTCGCCCATCAGCTAATGCATGATCTTGGAATCCTCTTAAAGTTGAAGATTTATTGGCATTTTGTAACTTATTGTTAACCCAGGTAACAACTTCTTTTTCGTTCATCGGCCTTCCAGTTGTAGCAAGTAGAGTTAAGACTGATAAAGTATATGCACGCATTAGTTGCCAAATTAAAGCTATAATAAAAAACATACAAAATTGTTTATTCATTAGCTTATAGGTTTGCTTCATATTTAATAGTTAAGTAAAACTGAAATCAAATACAGTGAACAATTTTTTTATTAATAATATCAATCTCGGCAGATATACATTACCGTTGCTGTACCAACAATTATTTATTTATTTTGCTCACCTAATGTAAGTGTTGCATTTCCATCATTTAAATCTTGTCCAGCAATACCAACTAACGAAAACTTTAATTGACGACCCAACTCAACAGCATAGTTGCAATTTTCCAATTTTTCCATAAAATTTCGTAGTTTAGAAAATTGTCTACATTATAAACATATTGATGTTTGAATTACTTATACTATATTTTAATCGTACAAAAACAAAGGATGTCATTACACAATTTGTTTTCTCTCTGACATTTCACATTAAATTAGCATTCAGCAGAACGAAATTACTGAGAACTGTATCATTAGCTTTAATATTAAGATTAAACTAATCTATAATCAAAACTTAAGTTTATAACATCATTTGTATTTGTATATCGGTATTATTAAGATATTTAACATTTTCAGCGATAGATTAGCACTTTTTGATTGTAATATTTTACAGTTTTACACTCATAACTTGCATCAAAATTGAAATTTTATAAAAAAGTCAATAAACAAAAATAATGTTCTTAACTTTGAGTTAGATAATAGGTCAATTCACTCTAAAATAACAAGAATGGTTTGGTTCAATGCAAATTTGCCATGTTATGCATGATTCACAATGAGTTAACTTATTGTGAGCTAACATCCTTTTATTGAAATGTATAACAATTTTTTGATTTAATTTTAATATTTCAAGCGAAGTTCAAATTATAATTTTTTTACCTGTTTACTTTGGACCAATTAACAATTCCTGGTTTAATAATATCATACAATTGAAAAATTATGAGACCATCTGCCAAATCTGAATAAAGCCAATTAACATGAGGTGCAACACCCAATGAATTCATCCAATTTCTGTACGCTATAATAAAAATTAGAGAATTCATTACATAATACGAAAATGAAATAAAAAGACTAATCAACAGTATACCGGGTGATTCTTTTATCATTATACACATTATACTCATAATTTCAAAAAGAATAAAAGTTAAAAAAAACACTTTATTTTTAGTCTCTAAAAACAATATTTTTAAGAAATATATAGTTTTTTAAATACCTATTTTTATCCTTAACATTTTTGAATGACAACATACAGTTTTAATTTCACATTTCAAAGCAGAATATTTTTCTTAAGTATTTAGATACATGAAAATCAAAATTATGAAGAGTAGCTTTTGAGTTATTAGCATTGAATGTTTAGATGAGCGGAGTGGTATGGTAGGCAAGGATCCTGCAAAATGTTGGTCCACTACTCCATTCCTTTAAACTTTAACTACTTAAAACTCATTAAGTATCAAAATACTGGGAAAAATATTCTGCTTTTGAAGATGAAATTAAAACTGTGTGTTGTAATTCAAAAAAGTAAAAAACTTAGAAAAATTTTAAGGATAAAAATATAATTTTTTAATAAACCCGTTATTTTGTACCCCTTTTAACTATGTAAATATAATACTTTTTGAATAATAATTGTCCTATGTTAAATGAATCACCTAGTATATAAACATGAGTTTCAAATATAAATCTTATTAAAAAAATAAAAACTAACTTTTTTCTTCTCTTGTTTCTTCGATTGATTCTAATCCTGCAATTTCATTTTTGGGTTTGTCTAATCCTGGATGATTGTTAAACAAATTAGCAACAAATGCAAGATTTAATTTGTATACACCATTCACGACATCAATGGGTGTAACAAAACTTCGACAACCTAACTTAGCTGCTTGCTGCAACATTATATCTGCTCTTTTGTTCAAATCCGGTTCCTTTATAGACAATAAATGTAATTTAATTATCTAAAGATTTATATGCTCAATGAAAATGTTGGTTAATTTATCAAAATTAAAACATAGTTAATTACTAGGGGTCTTACTTTTAGTGAATACAAACATAAGTGTACAAGAATATCGTGAACATGTATGATTAATAATATTATATAGTTTGTGAATTAATAAATGCTAAAACACTATCAGAATTATATTTAAGTGAATTCGTTATTCGTAAAAATAACTTTAAAATTGGTATCAACTGAGCATTTATATTATTTATAAAAAAAAAATTTATTAATTTTACTAAAAGAAATAATTGTTAACTAATGATTTTTAGAAGGTGGTCAGATATTACATTACTTAACCTAAGTATTTATATTTTATGTTATTGATTATTAAACCAATCTAAATTAATAATATGAGTAAAATCATCTTTAACCTACGAATAAAAATAGATAAATAAGTAAGTAAAGACGTAAATACGTGAATAATATTACAAATTCCCGGAACACTTTAAGTAACAGGTCTTATGAATTAAACATTAATTTCAAGTGAAAACATGAAACCAAGTGTACATGAAATAAGGAAAATTACCCTATTAAAAACATACTTAAAAACATAAAAATATATATTTATTAAACAAAATTTAAAAACTAAACTATCAATTACTAAAATCAATAAGAAATATTCCAATTAAAATAATATTTGATTAGTTAAAGGTCAAAGCTAAAATAATAAAATACAACATTATAGTGTTCAATTTTAATTATTTTAAATATTGATGAATAAAAGAATATTCATATGTTTTTTACACACATTTGCTTTTATTTATTCCTAGAACCTCAATAAACAAAAATGTAAAAGTTATTCATAAATAGTAATTACCATTAAAGCAAACATATCAACATCAGAATCAAGTGGTGCAATTTGCTTCATAAGGTATGTGTATATTTCTGAATCAGTTATATCATTTTGGAAATTATAGCATTGTCTGAAATTAACAAAATATTTTACAATTATCTTAACTTAACAAAACTAAATATTATTTTATACCTTGAAACTCCAGCACGATTCAAATGGTAATTAACCCATCCAAGAAGTATAGCTTCCGGTGATAGTTTTATAAACTCTTCAATTTTTTCTCCATCTTGTAACAATGTAGCTAACTCAGGACAGTTTTCAAGAGTAATTTGATTAAACAATCCTATCTAAATAATTTAAATAAAATTATAAAATAAAATTAGGTTTCTTAATTGTTTTACTGCCAAAAATATAATTACCCTAATAATTTGCCAGAGTAAACCAAGGATTAAATGTGGTTTTCCTTTAGAAAGATCATGAGCATCAATATTCACAACATAACAACCAATAGATTGACTGGAAACTAGTGCTAGTGTTAAATTTTCTAATTTTTTGTAAACAGTAAGATTGCTTTTATTTGTTTTTTTATTAATTGCCCTTTCGTCAATTGTACCAGGACAAGAATGATTAATAACTTTGCTAAAAAAAAGATTTTAAACAATTATGATACCTATGTTTAATTATGTAAATAATATGATAATTGTTGGTTTTAAGTCTATAATCTGTTTACCAGAGCAATATTCCGTCTATGACCTTTTCATACAAATTTTTCCCTTTACATTCTATTGGAAGTAAATGATTTAGGTCAGGATCATTACTCAAATTTCTATTGATCCAATCAGAAAATGCAAGCTGTTCTTCTAAACGTACAGAATGTGTTGTTCCTTCACTTGATGCATCAGACATACCACCTAAAGTTTCTAAGTTTTCTTTTTTAGAAACAACTTGTTTAAATGAGCTAGCAACTTCTCCTGCTTTTAGGTCTGAACATAGCTGAAAAGTATATTAATGCTCAATGTTTATAAATTTGAGTTTGTTCAGATGTTAGATAAGTATGTAAAATATTAAACCTTTTTAAATTCTGAAATTACAAGCTTTCCTTTTGTTTCAGTTCTTTTACCATAATCTTCAATCATTTTTCGAACTCTCCATGCAGGTAACTTAAAACCACATAGATATAGAGCGTCTTGTAGTTCTGAAAGATCAATAGCTCCATCTCCATTTTTATCAATCTAAAAAAAAAATAAAAAAATAAATTGCAGGTTTATTCAATACAAACTGATTTTTTATGTAATTATAAAATTTAACATATTTGAAAATAGCAGAGAAGTAATAAGACATTAAAAAAATTTTAACATATTTTATGTAGGTAATTGAAAAGTTTTGTATGGAATCTTAAATGTAATAGGTAGGTACTCATGTTACCCAGTATTTGTTCTAATGGTACAAATCTTTTTTTAACAATTGCATTATAGAATATAGAACCTAGTTAGTAAACCTAAAATATGGCATATCCTAATATAAAAGTTGTACCTAATATCTTAGTTGTTGGTAGGTAATATGGCAAATGTTTTATAAATATATATTTTTATAAAATCTACAATTTGAAAATAATTTTGTAAATAAAAATTAATAAAATGTTCAAATTTTATAACAAAAATAATTTATATATCTCAAAATGAATATACAGTCATGAAGTTAATAACTTTTACTATGCAAAGAAAACATGCAAGGTTTATTGATGTTAATAAATATGATAAAATTTTAAATTATTTAGTATTTTATTTCTTAAATTGAGTTAAATCTATAAAAATTAAGTCAGTATTTATTTTCAGTACTTAAATACAGATGTAGAGATGCTGTGATTTTAGGATTTAGCTGGTTATGTGGGTTACACCATTACACCAGTTATGGGTAAATGAGTACAAATTACTGACTGTTCAACATATAATTTACCTGTATATGCCTTTTAAATTTTAAAATAACCAGGCAATTGTTTGGACAATTAATGTCTATTATGATCGAGGGGATTATACCAGTTGGCCTCTTTCTTATATATCAAGGCTCTCTAATTCGAATAGATTCTATTAGTGATTAAGCTGAAATTGACATATTATTATTATTAAATTTAAAGGTTAGAATTTTACAACAATTTACATCTTTAAAATGCTTATAATTTGCTTTAAAATTGAAATATCGAAAATAAACCTATTTTGGGGCCCTGGGCTTTTACCTTTAAATTTGATTAAAGGTCCAATACCCTCTAATATTAAAAATAACAGTAAAACGGATTCATCTAAATGTAAAATTTGGTATGTTAGGTATGTGTTAGTAAGACGAAAATAACACATATGGGGATGATGTCAATTAAGGAAACATAGCAAATTTGTGTTCAGCATAAACAATCCTTTCTGGGTGCATTTTATTTTGAGTTTTTATTTTATTATTTTATAATTTCATGTTATATGAATCAAAAGTTGTGCCTGTAATCCATTGTTTTAGAGCACCAACAAAAATTGTATTTTCAATTGAAATTGGAGGCCTAGCCATAACTCATTTTTATACATAAATATTTTATATTTATCTGATAAATTCATTAGTTCCATATAGTATTAGACAGTACATTTATTGGGACTGTTGAAATTATAATGAAATATTATAAAAAATTATAATTAATACTATAATTATATAACAATTAAAATAAGTAGGTAATAACAATATAATAGGCTATAATAATAATATGAACACAATGAATAACCATTTAAATGTTGAAAATTGAAATCCTAAACCCTCACAAATCTATTGCTTGGGTACCGCATATCGTTGGGAGAAAAGCCAGTAAGACACAACACAAATACGAAATACCCTATACCTAATTTTAAATAAAATAATATAATGTACGACGTTCGAGTACGTAGGTACAGGCAGCGTCGTCGTTTGTTAGTTACCTTGGAAAATTGTTCCTTGAGCTCGTCGTCGGCCACAGCGACTTTCGCGCTGCCGTTGTTGAGTGCCTTGACGTAGTTTGAGACCTTCGACATTTTTCAAGACTAACAGATCACGCGAGGGCTTGTGGAAGGCGTCCAACACGAATTTCCGAGGTCGAAACTCGAAAGCTACTGATGATTTCTGTAACGACGGCGATGTTGACGGTCTGTAGTTCTGTACTCTATAATAAGCAAGTGACGACGAGGTGGAAATGAGGCCTCCGTACTGCTGGTGACGACTGACGACGTGTTCACTGTTCGAGTGTTCGACTGTGCGGTCCCGTCGTAAGTGATCGTATATTAATTACTTTACTAGCGTGCGTGCTTGTATTTATCTGGTGAGGCGGCACGATTACAGGGCGGGGAAGAGGGGCGGAGGAGTCGCCGCCGCTGTGTGGACTGAGCACACTTAAGGGGTCTAGCTATGGCATAGATTTAAGGAGAATCGTTTATGCGATTTCTAATCTCGTCGTCGGCACCCTTGATCTATGTGTTAGTCGTAAATGATTATTAGTGATTATTAATGATCATTACTTATTTGTGTGTGTGGTGCTCATACGGGTCAATTGTAGCGGTACGGAGAGCTCTCGCACGCACTCGCTCGCGCTTGTCAGAATTTAATATTGTGATCATGAAAAAACTGTTTATTTTTCTCTCAAACATACGATTTTAATTCCAACAATACGTGCAACATGTACGAGGGATCACATTTTTAAAATTGCATTTAGTTGATTAAATATTTAAGTTGGAGATTCTGATTTTTTTTGAATTTCTTACAATTTTTATTGCAATTTAAATTACAAAAATTAAGAATGTGGCTCGATCGTTCATTTGTATATATTACGGGCAATCCGAATATTTTTCAGTAGTTTTTGACAAAAAAATACCTGGTAGTGAGGCCCCTTAAGTTCTTAACTGCCGACTAAACTGACGATAAAGCGATGTTTGTGTTGAGATGGTTTGCCGTCTTTGTCTATCGCATGCGTGATATACCTATAATAGTATAATATTATACAAATTTATTGTGTTAGGACGACGACGTGTTCTATTTCCAACACGCCGATGACCGATCGATCTATTAAGCGATAATGATTCTCAAAACACGTTTGGATGTACCTACACGTCTTGAGGTCGACTAACTCACGTTTTCGATTTTATCGTATCGCCTCGAGTTTACTAAAAAAATTTTCAAATGACAAATTGTAAAGTTACAATTTTTCCAATTCACTTTGGCGCTGTTCACAGAGATCGAAAATATGTGCTGCTATAATATGGCAACCCTATAATATGGCTATAATACGCATCGGCCGTTATTGTGACCACATCCCGTTTAGACCGGATTAATAGGATACCACACACGCCCACCGGTTTTCTCTGTCTTACTGCAGTACGCACTTATAATGCATGGACGGTAATGGAAATCTGGTACAATTATAGGTAGAGAGTTAAGTAATATTTATAAGTATTTAAACATGGACAAAAAAAAATTGCTTTAAAATAACTGCAGTTACAATTTTATAACAAATAACATTATAAAAATACTGAAGTTTTTGAGGTTTTTAGTTTTTTTGGATGACAGTAGGTATACCTACATTTTTTATTGTAATCCCGAAGCAGAATATTTTTCTGTTCATTTCAGTGTAAATATAGAAAATGAGGAAGTCGCTTTGTTGTATAATAGTAGATTTTTAGTTACTCATTGTGCTCACGGTATATGTACAATGGATGTGCTTAAATTGAATTAAATGATTCCAACCAGGAACTACGTGGCATCCTATATTTCTAAATATATTCATTAGTTGTTTAAGGTTCACTTAAAATGTAGAAATCTATTTTTAATATATGTATATCATTGTATTGAAATAATGTTCGCCTATAGGTACCTATTATACAAAATCACATATTATATTACCCAATATTAATTATCAAAATACCTATTCTATCATTATTATTGTTATTAACTTAACTTATAAGACCAACATATATATAGAATGGCGTAAATAAGATCGTGGTATACCTAAATGGCTTAAAATTAGTTAAAATATTTTGAACGTTTCGTCGTTTATGGAAAATAATAATGTACATAAAAACGTAATGATGAAAAGTTTCAAATTCCTACAGAATACAATATTAAGATTTTTTATAATTACAAAATAATAACTAAAATTGTTATTTTCGTTTACATGTTATCAAATATATAGGAGGGTCACTGGGTGAATTTTACCCTCAGGTCATTGTTAAACTCAAATAATAACAGTTAAACTTATTTTATGAAAATTGAATAAATTAATCTATGCATTTTCGATATGTTCAAATATACATATTATATATAAAGTATACCTACATATTTCATATTTGTATATATATATAGATATTAAATTTGTAGAATGAAAATGTCATTTTTTTTAATAATTATTAAGAACTTCTCAAGATTGTAAACAAAAATACGTTTCCTGATTTAAAAAAAAAAATGTTTATTTCGCATTTCTATTTACGAATAATAATAATAGTAATAGGTACAAAATCAGGGCCCCCAATTACCATAAATAAGCTGGGGCCCTGTCCGATATTGCGGACTACTAGAGGTCCGGTCCAGTTCGACTCTGGGCCTAGCGTTTTTATATTATGATCGGAACGAGGAATATATTAGTTTTATTATTAGGTATGTAATTACGTCTATACAAGAGGATATATTGGAAGGCATTGTAAGAATCTTGCAATGTTATTAAAAATTAAAAGTAGGCGAAGAAAAAGATGTTTCTGAATGTGATTTATTTGATGAACCCGTGATTTGCAAAAATATTGCGAATGAATCAGAAACACCATTGCAGGTACTAGGTACACTAAAAAAATGTAATGGAGCTTTTCCAAACCTAAGTGTGGCTATTAGAATTATGCTTACAATTCCTATTACTTCGGCGGGGGCCGAGCGAAGTTTCTCAAAACTTAAGTTCATTAAAAACTGCCTCAGAAGTTCAATGTCACAAGACCGCTTAAGTGGTCTGGCAACTTAAGCTATTGAAAATGAATGAGCCGAAAGTGTGAATTACGAAACCATTATAGTCATAAGCGTAGCAAATATATTGGGGGGGGGGGGCTGCAAAAACAATTAATAATTATAATAAAAAAAACACTATAAAGTAAATGAAATACAAATAATTCTGGGGGGGCTAATATTCAAACTGAGGGGTCTTAGCCCCCCAAGCCACCCCTAGATACGTCTATGATTATAGTACATATTTTTGCAGTAGAAAAATTAATTTTAAGTAGGTAACAATTTAATTTTATCAAACTGTGACGTTTAGATAAAAAACAATTTTAAGTGAATAGTAAATAATTATTTTATTTTATATATTAATTCGTCCAATTATATTATATAAAAAAACGAAATTTATATAATATTAGTTTACATGGTTATAATATTATATGTATGATATGGTGATGATATTTTGGTGCAAATTAAAAACGCTAAGTTCGACTACCTGCAGTGGTGCAAATAACATATCTTTAATTTGGTGCAAATTACAAACTCCACTACAAATACCTTAAAATTAGTCGAAATATTTTGAAAATATTGTGTATAGAAAATGATAAGTTAAGTAATAAAGTGGAATTTCTATAGTTGTAGTCAATACCTTTTAATATTGACAAAATGACTAAAATTGTTTGAGGAGAAGTCGTTACTATACGTTTGAATTAGTTTTACGTACAATGAATAATGATGTGTCATGTGTGTGTATTTTTATATTTTTGTTTCTGAAAACACATTTTATTGTACCTAGAAAAAACTTTTGAACTCTAAGTACGTGAGAGGTTTTTGATAGAAAACTGTATCTAGTTAGTAGTTAGTACCTACTTTGATGCCTCAAAAGTTTGTTTTTCCGGCGTTATAAATATGATTAACTATAGAGATTTGAAATTTTCACCAATATCTCCTTTCACTAGACATGATGATAGGTATAATTTCAAATTATTATGCCTCTTTTTGTTCTGGTTTTTGGATATTAATTGTCACTTTTGACTTTTTAGTTTTTTCGTATATACTATAGTTAAATATAATTTTGTTCTTAAGTAAAAAGCATTATCGTTTAATACATGATGTATACATCATTTTTATTAATTAGTGATTAAAACAATTGAACAATTAAAAATATTAAAAATATTATATAGTCACAATTTATTAAAACTTTTTAAAATTTGTCAAAATCACAAAAAATTGCAAATTATCATAGGTATAGTTAAAAATTCATAACATTTTTAACATTAATACTTAGCTTTAAAATATGCCTAATATAAGATTTCTAATAAGTTTTGTAAATGGAAAAAAAAAGTTTGGGCATAAAGCCACGTTTATGTTCTAGGGTCATTTGAAAACCAAATGTTAACAAAGTTAAATATTTTAGCTTAACATTTATCGATCAACAATTTTATTTATTTTATTGTGATTTGAAAAATATTTATAGTAGCCAGTAGGTATAGAGTTAGAAACGTTTTGCGATCACGTGTATTATTATTATTTTTTATAAGTATATGTACCTAGTAATGTCGAACTATGATTTGGTTAAGGGGTAGGGCACTTTGACCGTGTGAGGAACTTATTTGTATTCCCTTGACCCTTATTATTTTAAATTTATATATTAATTAACGGCAGCTGCGATATAAAAGTATATAGACCTAGTATAATAAACAATTTATTTTACGTTTATATTTAATATAAATGTAAAAAAAATCAGTAAAAAGTACCCACCTATATGTACCAATCTTTAGCATCGTTCTTCCAGGCAAATCATTGAAATATTTTTATTTAAATTACAATTGCCTTACCTAAAATTATTTTTATTACATTATATTATTTTTCATTAATAAAGTAGTGCGTTACAATTAATGTTACTTTTTTTATCATTTTTTTTGAACCATATTCAATTCATATGATCCAATTATTAAATGTATATATTTTACAATCATAGATCTAGTGATAATAGACATATTATAATGTACAAATGTGCAATCAGTAAGTCATTAATCACCATTAATTTTATTTTTAAACCGAACTCTTTTCTTTCTGCTAATTAAGTGATCACTTTTATTCCTGGGTTGTTATCGGAATCGAGAAGAAATATAATTGATATTTAATTTTTCTGAAATATCCCAAAGGCTTGTTTTTGTAATGCATTCAAAACTATTATTTTAATAACGTGGAAAACAACTCGTTAGTGCGTTATTTCATAGAAATTACTTTAAAAAAAACCAATTTTGTTACAATTGGGTTACTTTAAGTAAAATGTAATGAAATTACTGCTGCGTTACTGAAATAGTAATTGCGTTACAGTAATTATAGTAATTTGCTTTACGTTACTACCCAACACTGAGCATTATCTACATGCCTATACATGTTTCGTGTTTGTTATGACCAGGGCTCGGAAGTTCTAGCAAATGCATATTTTTCTTGGTTCGTCCTAGAAAATCCAAAGTCTGATGTCATACACGAAATTTTATTAGCTATTTTTTGCAAATTTACGGTTTTTATTGCTATTTGGCTAATTTAGGGTTTGTAGCGTTATTTTTGGGTATATTTTCATAATATACATAATATATACCTACATATTATACGAAATATAGGAAATTATCACATTATGTTGAAAATAATGATTAACTTGGTTAGGAAATAAATAGACAATAATATACTTGCATTGCGTGCACTTGCAGGGTACCTACTATATGGTACATAGGCGGTGGCGTAGACAGAATTATGAAATAGGGGGTGTTAAAGTAGGTATATATTAAAACCAAGCTTATACAGTTTTCGTATATAAATAAATTTAGGATTCGGGACTTGACTTGTTGCACTAAAAATTATCGAAATATGCAGTCAAAATATGCTTAAGTATATGCAGCTACATTTTTATATTATTTTTGAAAAATGCATAAAACATATTACAATTTTGGTGAATATTACAAGTAGGTATATAAACATGATAAAAATAATTTATACACAAGTTTACTAATTTGAATATAGGTATATATTGATTAATTTGATGGACAGAGGACCCTATTGTACGTTTTGGACATTTTTAAACTATTGTGAAATAAAACAACTTAGTTTTTAAAAATGCTGTCATAAAATAGGTACTAGGTTAATAAATAAGTAATAACGAGTAACGTGATATGCGAACACCGTGATAAACGAACACGTATCAACTGATTTTCATTTCTTCGTACAATCTAGATTCTAAATGTCAATATTATAGTTTCATCACAGTTTTGTAACAAAGAGGCTTATAAAATCTTACGTACCATATGCGAAAATAGGGCCAACTGTAGGTAAGCTTCACCAACAACTTGAACAGCACTCCCAAACAATTATTAAATTTTTTTAAGCTTATTCAATTTTATAATAGTTGGTTTTAGGCTTAAGCCTTCCCAAATCTCAAAATTAGCGCCTTATTGTATCTAACCAAACATAATATTTTAGATTCTGAGTGGAACGATGATTTTACAATGATGTGTGTTTTATTATTTATTTTTTTGTTGTGTCATAACGTTTTAGGACAGTTAAAGTGCTTGGATTTTCTTTAACAGTATCTTTTCTGATAGGAAAGTGAATCTAGTTGGTACTTTGGGGGGGGGGGGTCAAAATGAAAAATTTCCCAGTAGTTTCCAAATGTGACGTGAAAAACAAAAGAAAAATTAAGAAAAAACGGGAATTTTTAAGCAAAATTTGTATTCGAGAAAATCGATTTTGGTTATTGGTGTAATTCTAAAATAAATGAACATATGTACATGAAATTTTCACTGGTTGTTTATATACACCATGCCTTTTTTTAAAAATATTTTGACTTATTTTAAGCTGTTTAGGGACATTTTCAGTTTCCAATTTTTTTATTTTTTATTCTATAAAAATCAATAAAATTTTATTGGTTGATTAAAAAAGCTTGACAATTTAATAGAGGACTTCTTGTATATTGTTTCCAAGGCAGATGAAAAATATTAAATATCCTTAGTCACAGTTTTTTTTTATAAGCATTGAATAAATCCAAAAATTGACAAAATATGGAAAAATCACGAAAATTAGCAAATTATTTTGAGTTAAGAATTCGAAAATGTTTTCTTTTAAACACTTTTCTTAAGTTCGCTTTCACGTCCGTCTGTGATCAAATCTTGCGCGCTCGATTTGAGGCACTTTTTGAAGATGAAAAATTCTGAAAATTGGTATAGACCTTGGTCTTGGATGACAATACAATAATCCGTTGTCATTTTGAGACCTGGACCTCCAGGTCAGCGATGACGGGTGTGCAAAGTCAAATTTAAAATTGAATAATTATTTTGTAGTTGAAAAATGTATAAAATGTTCAACTTTTATGTCTAAGGATTGAAAATTTAAAACAAGATTCCGCATAAGTAGTTAATTCTGTTACCAATAAATCTAAAAAATACATACGCGCAGTTTATTTTTATAGTAATTTTAAGTTCAAATTTATATAGAAAATCACATAGAAAAAACCTAGAATAAATATTTTAGTTATTTCGTTATGATTGTATAATATTATTCGTGGGTCCTTGAAACTTCTAAAGTACACTTTTATATATCTAGTATCAGGGTTTGTTGTTTATGTATAACTCGTTAAAAGTACCTAAGGGATATTGTGTTATGATTAATTTGGAATTTATTATAGGTCAATTTTTTTTAATACCTACTATACCAAGGTATGATCAGGTTAACATGTACGTAATATGTAAGTTTCTACACGGTAAAAAATGGTGCGTACGAAAGTTTCTACTCGCTGAAAAAAAGTGTGTATTCATGGCAGAAAAATTATATTATTATAAATATATTATAATTATTATTATTATTAATATAATAAAATATTTTTCTGTATAGTTAATATATTATACAGTTAATAATTATATACAAATATCATTATAGGACGGTATACATATCATGTTCATACATTTTATAGTTCGATCTTCAATACCTAATTGTTAAAAAAATATACCTACTATATTTTAGTTATCAAACTGATGATGGGTAATGACTTAAGGGTATCGGTGCCGGCAGGAAATACTCTCATGCCTCGTAGATATGTCGGATTTTGGTCAATTTTTTTTTATCTCAAAGATGAGAAGTTTCTGCAGGTCGGATCAAATCCCAAATTTTTATTTTACTTTAAACAGTAGTAGAAAAATACGTTTGAAAAAGGACGAATATTGTGAATTTTTTAAATGCATATTCCAGCTTCTATAATTATAATTTTCAAAATCGGGCTTTGACCCGACCTACAAAATGTTCTCTTTTTCCTGTAAGACATATGTTTTTGTACCAAAAAATGCACCGGCTCCGACCACTTTAAAAAATTAAAATATCATAATAGGTATCAGTTTGATAACTTATAATAATATTAGGTATATGAAATAATATAGTATATTTTTTTTTAACAATTATTGAACTATAAATTGTATGAAAATGAAATGTGCCTATTATGATAAATTTATATAATTATATATAATAAATAATAATATATTTTTCCACCGTGTAGGCAGTGGCATGCTCAGAGGGGGAGGTTAGGGCTTATATCCCCAAAATTGTTTTTTTTTTTTTTTGGTGACCTACAGAAAACTTATTAGTTATTACAGCTGTTTTAGAATCATTACTTTATATAGTTTTATTATTATTTATTTATTATTAGTTGTATTGGTTAGGCTAAAAAGCTTGACAATTTAATATATGGTTATAATATGGCAGTTGAAAAGTATTAAAAATACAGTCGTAATTTTTTTTTTAAGCATTTAGTTCGAATATTGACAAAATACGTAAAAATCACGAAAGCGTGTAAATTATTTTGAGTTCGAAATTCCTAAAATTTTTTCTTTCTTAATCTTAGATTTAAAAAATGTATACAAGATTCTTCATAAGTTTGTCTTTATTTATAGAAAAAAAAAATGTCAACCATTTTTGACTTACTGCAGTACTTATGTCAAATTAAATTTTTATGAGTGTTTGGAGTTCAAATTTTTACATTGGATATTCACTCGATATTTCATGTAGTGATTTTATTATTTTGTTCAATTCAAAAACGAATAACTGTAAATAATTTTACTATTTACTATTTTAATTATAGAACAATTCACAAATGTACACAATTATAAGCTAGAAACGATTTTGGATGGCTTGAAACATAAAACCCCTTATTTGTGTTTTTAGTATTACCACAACAATCAATTTATTTAAAGTATTACTAGGCTTAGGGACTTTTAGAATTTGCATACTTTTGTTAACTATTCGCGGGCTTGAAATCAAAGAGTTCTATATCAATAAATTTCAAAAATAGTTTTTTTTCTGTTCAGTCAAGAATTATTTTTCTCTGTTTTTTAGTCTTAGAAAAAATTTAATCGATTTAATATTTAAAAAGTTAGAAAAAAAAGATTCTATGTAACCCTTATCCAAACAATGTGTTAGATACATCAATAGAACATGTTTTTAAATTTATATTTAAATCAAAATGTGTTATCTAATAAACCAAATAGGCATTGGAAACAAAAAGTGTTATCGGAAATTAGTGTATGTAAGTATACAATAATATTTCACACACGGTACGTTGATGGTACTAAAATACCTAAATAGGTAAATTAGATGATCAGATCAGTACCTATAATAATACACAAAAAAAAACCCTTTGTTAAAATTAAGATAGAACAAATCAATTAATTTGGAATCAATATGTTCTATCGATAGAACGTTTTATTTTTGAAAAATAGAATTGGAACAAAAAGTTCTATCAGTAGAACCTTTTGTTTCCAAACTAGGAATTTTTAAGTTACCTATGTAATATTTTGAGTAGGTACTTAAAAGTATTTGTTTTTATAATACCTATTAATAAATTAATAGCACGGAAGATTGTGGATTTTTTGATGCTAAATATTTCAAAATCGCTTGGGCATAAATACGTTATTTTAATTTTTGAATCTCAAAAACGGTCTATTGAAGAATTTTGATATTGTCACATAGAACTCTTTGATTCCAAGCCCACGTATTGTTAAAAATAGTAGAGTGCGAAAAAAATTCATTTCTTTGTGCCATGATATCAGATTTAAAATTTGAATGTGCATATTTTTGCATATTTGATAGATTTTGCAGGAAAGTTCTTATTTTAAAATTATTATGCTTATTTTGCAGATTTTGACAATTTTTTGTAAAAAAAAAGTATTTGGAAAAGAATAACCTTCAGTGTAACTTGACATTTATTAAATCAAATTAATAACATAACATTTTTGGAAAAAAAAGGAATAATCCGATTCATTAAAAACTGTCGAAGATGTGAAAAATAAAATTGTTGACTTAAAATGTACAAAACGCAAAGTAGTCGTATAGAACTTAAATGAGGGTTCAGACAAAAATCATGGTTACAAAGCTTTATCAAAAATTTCAATAATTTTGAGTGGCGAAGTTGAAGATATGGAAGGATTGCCTAAGAACTTGACAATAATAATGATTTGGTTTATTTTGTGTATATGCTCCAATGTCGTCTGTAGATGTCGACAGAAGTTTTTCCGTGTATACAAATTTACTATCAAGTGATCGTCGTAGATTGAGTTTGAAAATATCAGGAAATAACTCTCTGTAAAGAAATTAATAAAAAAATAAGAATTAAAACATTTAAATATTTAAACATTGTTTTGTTTTTACTTTAGGATCGGTAGACACGGAAGAATACTAAAATGTAAACCAATAACCTTTTAAAAATTAAATTTGTTAAATCATTTTAAATTTAAGTAATAATATTCTAATAGTAATTAAATAATAATAATTCTAATAAAACAAATATTTAAATTTACCACCTATTAGATTCTGACTGGAACGATGAATGTATTGATTTTACAATGATGTGTTTTTTTATTTTTTATAAATTTTTTTTTGTTTGTCATCACGTTTTAGGACAGCAAAAGTGCTTAGATTTTCTTCAACAGTATCTTTTCCGAAAGAAAAGTGAATCTAGTTGGTACTTTGGGGGTCGAAAGTAAAATTTTTACAGTAGTTTTCAAAAGCGCAGTGAAAAACAAAAGAAAAATTAAGGAAAAACGGAAATTTTTACACAAAACCTATTTTCGAAATAAAACGATTTTGGTTTTTGGTGTACCTAACTCTTAAACAAATGACCGTAGGTGCATGAAAATTTCACTGAATATTATATTATATTAGCATTTCCTATACACCATACAATTTTGAAAATATTATGACGTTTTTTGAGCTGTTTACGGACATTTTCAGTTTTCAATTATTTTAGTTTTTAACTAGTATATTGTTTTAAGGGCAGATGAAAAAAATTAAAAATCCATATTACTTTTCCATAATATTAATTTTCATTCAAAATTGAAAAATTTAATTGCAAGAGCAAGCTGATAATGGTTTATTGATACTATACATTAATTATATATATATAATAATTAAAATATGAGACATAAAAGTCACGTATGACACATAATGTTAATAAATGTCAGTGTTGATAAAATACTTGTTTGTGTGTTACATGATATTTAACAATAATCAATTAGTAGATTATATTGTGTTAGAAACTATACTATAATTAAATCTAAATAGTCAACATATGAATTAATCATTCCAATTGCATATTATATATATTTAGTTGTGAATTAATTGTGAGTAAAAAAAAAGTTTATGTAACTGGCTTTGTAAAACCTAATAAAACTGATTGATAAAGCTAAAATAAAATATTAATGAATATTTAATTGCATTTAATATTATATAGAAAATGGAATTGACCTTTTTTAAGGTTGACGTCAGATTGACCTTCTAGAAAAATGTTCATGATTTATATGAGTCATAATTCTTCACATTAATAAATAATTATACTTTTAAAACTTATTATCTAAATGACAGTATGCTTATGTATTTTTTAGGTTTTTTGGTAACAGAATTAACTACTTACGTGGAATCTTGTTTTACGTTTTCAATCCTTAGATATAAAAGTTGAACATTTTATAAATTTTTAACTACAAAAAAATTATTCAGTTTTAAATTTGATACATTTTGTCAAAATTCGATGTTTAAATGCTTGTAAAAAAAAACTGTGCCTATGTATTTTTAAAATTTTTTAACTGCTATTGTAACAATATATCAGGAGCCTTGTATTAAATTTTTAAACTTTTTGGTCCAACAGATAAAACTTTATTGATATTTATAGAAAAAAAAACTAAAACAAATTGAAAGCTGTAAATGTCCGTAAACAGCTCAAAAAGAGTCGAAATATATTGGTGTATAGGAAATGCTAATATAAACATGCAGTGAAATTTTCATGTATCTACAGTTATTAGTTTTTGAATTACAACAAAATAAGGAAATCGCTACATGAGAAATCGAGTGAATATCCAATGTTGTAAAAATTTGAATTTCAAACGCTCATAAAAATTTAATTTGATTTTCTTATAGACATTTTTTTTTTTGATAAAGGTAGATAATCTTATAAGGAATCTTGTATTACATTTTCAAATCTTAGATTTAAAAATAAAAATTTTTATGAATTCTTAACTCAAAATAATTTGCTAATTTTCGTTATTTTTCCATATATAAAAAAAAATTGTGACTAAGGATTTTTAATATTTTTCATCTACCTTTGAAACAATATAGAAGGAGCCTTGTATTAAATTGTCAAGCTTTTTTAACCAACAAATAAAATTTTATTGATATTTTTAGAAAAAAAACTAAAAAATATTGGAAAATGAAAATGT
>WHPZ01563044.1:0-12417 GCA_016617965.1 Macrosiphum rosae
TTTTTTTTTTTGTTTTTGGCCAGGGGGCGTACAATAATATTGTCGACCAAGGGCGAAGGAAGTGTAAATACAGACCTGGTGTTAGCATTAATAACCACAACTAATTATTGTTCTTGTATACCATTTTACTTAATCTTTATAATTTTTAAACATTGACGTTTTGTACCTTTAAGCATATATGTTTCACGATCGTTGTTTGTTGACGGAGTTGTTATATCTACTCTCTTAAAGTTTGTTTTTTGTGGAATAAGCACATAGGAATTTTGTTTTTGTCCACCAACGTTATAAAAAAATTGCTCTTTAAACTGATACAGTGATATCTAACTTTTCATTAATAAGGTAGAATTGAGAATTGTATTAAATAGTTCCAATAATATAGCGTCCAGTGTCATCGCGCACATCAAATTCCTCATAGGAATTAAAAATTGACTTTGGTGCACTTTAATGTCGGACTAATATCTCGAATTTTATAAAAAAAATTAGTCACTTTTCGGATGCTAAGACATTCCCAATGATTCCATTGATGCTTCTTGCAATTTAGTAGTTTTGAAGTTCACTATATCATTGGACAGTAAGTACCTCAGCACTATGTGGTGTCTTCGTAGTTGAAATAAAATCAAGGGATAGCAAAATCTTATTAAGTTGATCACAAAGAGGACTGCTTCTGACATTCGAAGCGTACTTCTTTTGGACTCTCCCTGTAGTGGAATATCTGATTTTTGAGATAGCTAACGATGAAGCAACTTGAAGTACCTCATCGTGTATTTAACTTGTCTTATCAGGTGCATTATTATCTCATAATGAGAGTATATTTGGTGGAATAGATTGGATATATCGTTTCTTAGGTTATCAATTTTTTAGGAAATATTTTCTCTAGCTCTTATAGAGTGTCGCTCTGTTCTAGATGACAGCTTGTTTGTAAGAAATTATCATCTTTAGCCGTCTAAGAATTATGACCCCCAGCTAAAATCCATCCGAATACTGAATTCTGTAGAATTGCCCGAATATGTAACTCCAAACTTTATTTTATTAATATTATTATTATAATATTTAAGGATGTGGAAAAACTACTCTGCTCCGAGTAACATATCAATTTTAAGGATTTTTTAAATTCGGACTTACAAGTTTTACGTTTGACGGAATATTCCAAGTAGTGATATAAATTTCCTTAGTAAGTAGATTGTCCGTTAACCTTTTCGTTACAAAACAGTGATTTTATTCTGAAAAGTCATTATTACATGATTTAGTTGTGCAGTTGACGCTGTATCGAGCATAATATTATATTGAATCTTTTACTATTTCTAAAAATCTGGTACTTTGACCTTGTTTTAATAATCAATTAATTTGAGATGCGTGATCCATAATGAAGTTGGACTGTAATTCTGCATCCAATAGCACACAAATAATATGTGATGTGCCAATATAGTCTATTGCACATTCCAATACAGTTACCAGCAAGGCGTCTTTGTGTACTCTATGAGCAGCAAGATACGTCATTGTTGTAGCACAAATAATTGATGTTTGAGTTGATTTAACGACTGCGATGTAGGTTAAGTCGAACTGATGCAATAATGTATTACATTTTTCATAATATTTCTTGCAACCAGGATATTAATTGTATATTTATTTCTGATGACCTTCCAACAGTCCAACAGACAATATTTACAAAATTTGAGTGCGATTGCTTTGCTGCTTCGTTCCTGTACCTACTAGGGATACATTTAAACATTTTAAACCTAAGAATAAAAAGAGGATGGTTTCTTTGACAAATTGTACTGGTTATTTTGTCAGTAGCTAGATTTGCAGTAAAGTGAATTGAAGTTCTTTCCCATTTCCTGTGGTTATAATTTAACTGTATAGTGCCTTTTTTAGCAAAAAGTTGTGTAGTATGTCGTACAATTTTCACTGGTTTTTATGCTCTATAGTCCATCGACATAAAGTCCATCATTTCCCTTATCATAGATAATTCATCGGAAATGTCTAACAACTCCCACCGTTCAATCGCTTCAGGATCTAGTCTTCAAGTCAATATGTCAATGAGTATTGGATCCCATTGAGCTGTTTCAACCACAGTGGCATTAAGTGTATTCAGATTCATATCAATGTCGTTAATGACTCGTCACAATAATTTCGCATCATCACTATGTGTAGAATAAATTGATGAAAATGTATTTATATTGTCTTTTACAATAAACAGTTTATCAAAATAACTTCCAGGCTACTTTATAGTTTGTAGCAGGAATGAAAGATAACTGATTAATTGTGCTGATTTACCTTTGATCAAATTATTAAGATATTAAAATGCTTTAACGTTACCTAGCCACGGGTTTCGATCGATAGTGGCTGAAAAACTAATCCAGTCAACATAGCTCTATAGTTATATACCCTGCGAACTCGAGTAGAATGATTTGAGATAGTTGACAAATGTATCTTCTGCCATAGCTAGGTTTCTTACAGATCTATTAACTGTCTGACAGAGCCTATTACTATTTAATTCAAATAATCTTTCATCAGCTTCACCAACAAGACCATACAATTAATTTTCAAAAGTAATTCGTTCATTTTTCTCACTTTCTCAATCATCAAGTTTGTCGATTGCATTTTTATTCCTTCAAACAATGGAGTTGATCTATTTGATATGGTATGGTTGAAGGCATATATCGTTTATGAATCATTGGTAGTTGGTACTTATCAAAGTGATCGTTTTTAACAATAGAAATTTGAGTTGTTCAGGTCATATATTTAAAACAATTGTTTTTTTCTGCTAGCCATCGATCGCACTCTTTGTGATTTCATTTCATAAATAATTATATTGACTATTGACAAGATAAATATTCAGTAATTTAACCACTTTTAGTCGATTATCCAGCATCCAAGTTGAAAGTGTAAGTCAAAACGTGGTCATAAACAAGCTGTTTTCGCATCTCCGAAGAAACTCCACTATAACAATTTGAAGAGGTATCGTAATCGATATTCTTAGTAGGGTGTAAGTGTGTAAATGTGTAAAACACCATTATTCACTGTCTACGCTTTCGGTGTTTTTTTTTTATTTTGAATAAGTATCTTTCCCATTTATGTTTAGAGTAAAAAATACCTAATAATAGGAAACAATATTAAGGATAAATGATACAATAATTAAACAGTTATTGTACACTACACTACAATTTACGTATCTATCTTATAAAAAAAATATGGGAATCATTATTTTAAATTTTGTAACATAAATAAAAGTATTTGAGTTGGTAAGTTGAAAGTATTATAAATTGGTTACTTTAAGGTAGGTTACCTAAGAAACATAATATGTCCATATAGTCATATTACTTTATATAATATGTTACATTTTCGTTAGTAATGTTATTTTCCTTTCCCACATTAATTGCAGACTATTGAGTAACAGTAGCAACTCACATTGCATAATATAATATAAGACTCTTGAATTGAAAAAAAAAAAACATTTGAGCTGTAGGTTAATTAATAATTTATTTTGTTCAAAATAGTTTTCAATGCTAATTAACTATATGATTGCATTTTAAACTAAAAAATAAATAAATCATTTTTTCTCACTAGATAATTGTATTAGGAAGCATTGTAGCTAAAACATCATGAAAAAAAAAATGAAATTTATGTTTGTACCTTTCAAAAAAATGAATCAAATTATTTGTTATCCTAGTGGCAACACAAAATTACCTATACATTTCATAATCGAGGAATGTTTATTACATTACACGCATATTTGTTGCATCGATTATAATATATAATACTATTATGTACACATTATTTATTTTATACTAATAAGAAATAACTAATAATTACTACCTTTGTAATGATTAATGATTATTATTTTTTATTTAATTTTTCTAAAATGACACAATTTTTTTTTTTGTATTATTTCGTTAATACTAAACTTGTATGGTTGAACGATTCCCGAAAATTCCATATTTCAGCATCAAGACTAATTATAATAGTATTATTTTAATTAAACTTTAGAATATTCTTTGGATATTATTTAGTATTTTAGTACCTACTTAAACCATAGTCTTTGAGGTTCTTTTTAAATAAGAACTAAGAAGATAACTGGAGATTATATTATTAGTAGGTACTTTAACATATTTTAGTGAAGATATGTAGAAGTTGATAATAATATAGTATTATATTACTTTCTTATAATACATATAATTTATAATAATTATAAATACGTATAAATAATTATTATTTATGCGTATTGTGTTTCTATTAAAGTGATTGCGAAGATAATAATATGATTGCTTAAGAGAGACGGATATATTACTTATTGTAGTACTTACAAAGTTTAGTTGTTATATATTTATCACTTTTTGTAGTTGAATAAAATTAACTATTTAATTAGGTATTGTCTAATAATATATAAATAGCTAAAATCCATTAGATACTATTTATATATATACATACATATACTATTAATATAATATATTTATATTTATTTATATTTTTATAATAGATGTAGTCAACACCCGCAAAAATATAGGAGACAATTTATTGCACAATACCTATTTTCTATTATAATATTATGACGTTTTGGCTATTTTTCTTTTACACACATAATAATATATTAATATGTCTATTACGTAATTCACAATATCCCCGGTAACTCATTTGCAAATAGGTCAAATATTCTATAAAATATTCATGTTAATAGTTTTGTATTTACGAGATAATAATTGTTGTCATCCAAACTAAATGACACGTTGTTATCTCCGTAGTGATTTTACCACGTGGTCACTATTATGTTATAATATTACCGTTAGGTACTATGAAAGTCACAGAGACTTCGTTTCGTTAAATTAAGATAAATATTATTGAGCGTACCTATATATATATATATATATATTATCCTCTATTGTAACAATAACGAGCAAATAGCATCTCCGGATATTCATACTTCTCGTGGGTATAATTCTTCTAGGAAATTATTACCCCTGGTACTCTGATCTTGGGATATTTTATTCCTTCTCTTGAGTGTATATATATTATGTAACATTATATCCTAGGAAAGTTATTGTATTCCTGGTCGAAACGTTCTAGGAACACTTAGTGGGGTAGGTTATGGCCTATTGATTTCACAGAGTATCGATGTCTCCTAAATCCTAATCCATAGCGGGTAGTACAAAGTGAGTTTCAATAAAATAAATTGGGTAACTACAATATTCCACCGTATGAGTTTCCTGATACACCGAGTCCATTAAATTGGTACGAAAATTATGTTACCCTTCTGTACAATTATACACCAGTAAACTACAACTTTACTTAATCATATTATTATGCTAGTGTGAAATGTCACTAGACACTGGAATCGTGTTTTCATCGATAATATTATCTTTGATTATCGACGTCAAGGCGGTTCGATACTTTGGTTTACGCTACGAAAGTTGTCATTTCTGCATCATTCAACACGTCATTCTATTGTGAAATACTCAATATTATAGTGAACTGTGAACATTAATATACGATTCATATAGGTTCAAACTCTAAGCCCCAGGTGCATCTAGGTATATGGTAGTATAAGTGAACCTTGTGACGTTGGAGTACCCTTAGTGGCGGGAATACCATCGTCCATCAGCTACAAATATCAAATTGTGATTGTCTATTAATAAATTAAATAGGTACAATTATTATTAAAGAACACAAAAAAAGATGCCTTCAAATTATTATTGAATGCTAGATCATTGTAGGTAGTTGGAACTACTAAAAACGATTTTGTCAAAATCCGTTGCAAAAAAAAATATTATTTAAATTGATACCTCGTAAGGTCACTGGGCCGGTTATTGGTTAACCTAATCGACCTTTTTTGACGTTTGATTATGTCGACTTTTTGTGCTTAAGACGATAAAAGTATCAGAATTTCTAAATAGGTAAAGTAAGATTTTTTTTTTAATATTAAAAATACTTAATAGATATCTTAGAACGGGGCAGCGCATCGACATATTTTAAATATTTCAAAAGAACTAAACATTTAAAACAATTTTGGTTACAATAACTTTTCAGTAAATAAAAACCCACCACACATGTACAACAAAAATTAGAAAATATACTTTAAAGGTAGGTAAATTATTGTTTGAAGCAAGTAACATTTACAACTATAAGATAGGCAATTACGGCCCAATGACGTCACACGTCTATTTTCAGCTACTCATAAACACAGTCATAACTCACTGAATAATGTGAGTGGAAAAGTAAAATATATGCTAGTTGGAACTTAGCATGTATTTGCATTTTGCATACTTACTAAATTTTTGGTTTAAGCGTGATATCAAAAATTAAGTTTAGAGGCTATACACACGTATCCCTGCTGACTCTGGCTGACCACATATTATCATAAATACTTATTTCCAATTTTTTTCATGCACCAATGCTAAATATTGATAGTTACCGTGTATTTGCATGACCTGTCCTGAAACTCTATCGCTATCCTTTCGTTTGAATAAGTCCATTCAACTCATTTTCCCATGTTTCCAGCCCTTAATATACCAACAATGTTTTAATATAACTGAAAGATTATAATATTATAAAGGTTGTTTCATGAGCAATAAATCGTTAACAATTTTAGGAAATATAGATAAATATACACTAATATATACACTAATAATAAAAGTGGACACTGGAAATTATAATAAGGCTATTTTACAACAGTAAAATATTATCATAAACCGAATAAACTATATCAGTAATAATACTATGTATGCACACACGTTTATCAAAATTGCTGAAAACAATTGCATTAATTGCACGTTGCATGAGTTCAACGCATACACAAATCTGAGTGTAAAACAAAGTTATTTTCTAAATGGAACGCATTTCGAATAAAATTCGCAAATGTATTTAATGTTTAAATACAAATTGCGGTTTCTGTAAAGTTTTAGACGTTTAGTTATAAGCCATTTAGTTTCAACGACCCTTGAACCATTAATCGGTAAGGTATTTACACCAAGTAAATGGCAAAGTTCGAATAAGGTTATGAAACGTCTGGAACTGACCTAACTCTCCTCTGGCTAACGTGAACCACTGTTTTGGTTGAGGGTCTATATAGATAGTATCGTTAAGTGTATACCTAAATATATAAATAATATATAAAATAGATAGCGGAATTCGAATACATTTTATCCGTAGAAACGAAACAAAACTCAATAATAATTTATTGAACATTTGTACACGCATTATTTATTGGTTATACTATTTAAATGTGGAAAACTGCAGTCTGCAGTGACGTAAGTGTAGAAAAGAAAAAAAAACGTAAGGTATATATATTTATTAGCCATTAGGTAGTTATTAATTGTTATATTATTGTTTTTGATATGATATTAATAGCCATAACTCATAATTAAAAAACAATTATATATATAGGTACTCAATATTACTACTTAAACTAAAATACTTAATTGTGTGTTCTTCATATTTCATAGCATTGTATCGTTTATTTTACAATTATTATACTTTCACATTTCAAAAAGTTAAAAGTTTCTTTTCAAAAAATATCGTTGACAAAGTCGTATTCTCGAATCTAATACTTCACATATCTTATCAAAGCTTTACATTTTTTTAGATATGAAATATTATTGGTTCAATAGACAATATTAGACATCTATATGACTACATGACAATTTCAGGATACCTATAGTACATTAAAAATATGGGTGGTACCTATTTAATAAAATATTATAAAAAATAGGGGGGAAACAATTCGTTGTTATTGTTAGGTATAGGTATTTTTAAACTATAATATAATATAAATATTTTCTTTAAAACAACAACAGTTTACAGGGTTAATTTATGCAAAATTTATCACATTTAAGTGTCCTATATTATTTGTCTGGAGGCTTAATTGGATTATCGTATGGATTAATTAAAACACATTTTACATAGTTGATAATAGGTATTATATACATACTATATTATATTGATAATATTTTAATATTATTTTGTTTGTTTGATTTAATTTTAGGAAATATTAGAGAACAGAAATACTTAGCAATAAAGAAATGAGAAATCAAACCATTAATTATATGCATTTTTCAATTGAAATTTTAATTAGCAGTTTTAAAATTATAAATAATAATTTATAATTATAGAATAATACCGAAATTATTAAACTTTTATGCTCATAAATCAGTGTTTGCAAAATGTATAAATGTGTAATATATATATATAGGTGAAAGATGATTTAAGAAATCGCAAACAGCAAACAAAGCACTCGCCGCATAAACGAACAGATTAATTTCAAAGACGTTGTTTCTTATTAATAAACAAAGATTCTATTTAAATTGTATGCCAAGTTAAGGATTATTTTTATTTTGATTAAAACAGTTCGTCTTACGTTTTGCTGTTTTATCAACGACCATTCATAATTATATATTATTATTTTTAGTGTCTTATATTTACAAACATAAAAGCTACAGGATTCTTTTTTCCTTTCATCGATTTTAGTTTTCCCCTTAACATTTTTAACACAAATCAATTAAAAACAATATTTTCATCATCCGTTATTGAAGTTATTTATTTTTGCACCGAGAATAATTGACATCCTTAAAAATTATATTTATTAAGATAAATCATATTCGTTTTTGAGAGTATAGAAAATTAGTAACCAAAATTGAAAAATATAATTCTTATTATTCATTTCTTCTGAATGAGTTCCAAAAAGATTTATTTATAATTATAATTTACTAACTAGGCTGTAAAAAATAACCATGTATAAAATTACTTTATTATGGAATCTTTATAATCATAAATGGAAGTATTGGGAATATTTTTTTTTTTTCAGAAGAAGAACCTATACATTTTTTTAGTTTTTTGTTCTAAAAAAAAAAATCTCAAATAAAATTACATTATAGTTAGATTATAAATAATAACTTTGAGATTCATAGCATAGAAGAAAAATAGTGGATGGGGAAATATTGTTGTAAACTGAAATTATACCCTTCTACTCTCCGTATACATAATAATATTTTACATTATGTATATTTCGGAAACCGTTGAGCCCAAAGTCAATATCGATAATCTGTCTATGCATTATCATTCAGCTCCCTTCTAGACTCGAAATCATTGTTCTCCGATGTTCACAGTCTTCACCCGCACTTCTGGGACCTCTGTGGTTTTAAAATCAAATATCGTTATACCTATTGTATAATAATCCGAACAAAACTCTCTACAAAGTTTTTGCTCTAAAAATATTACATGACAATGGTATAATGTTGAGTAAAACTTTGCGTATTTTTTTACAGGTGGTGGCTTCTGTTTTTTTTCATTTCATCATCTCCCTCCTCTAGTTTATATAATGGTAGGTTGTGTGTTTGTAGCTATCGGTTTGTAAATCACTTTTCGTTTGAAGCATAATATGCCTTATTGCATAAAAAAAAAGATCGTAATAACACAAACAAAACTTTCATAAAACATAAAGTAACTACATAATTTTTTTTTTTATTTTTATTTATTCTTCAAGAAGATAATGGGCCTCACTGAACATGTTTATGTGGGGGCCAATGATTATATTCTACTATAGTAATGCGTTGGACGTAAGTACATACTGAGTGCATATACTGTTTACATGGAAATAATAAAGTATTTTTAAAAATTATTTTAATTTAATTTACTAGTAATAGGTATACAATTGCAGTGTGCAAATATATATTTTGTTCGATTGGTGAGTATGTTCGCTAGTGTATCCGCCTATGGTCGTAAGCCACAGACCGCAGACCGATATAAGACTTTTTGTCATCGTCATTACTCTATATACTAGAGATGTGTCGAACTGATTGAAGCTTTTAAAATCGAACCAAACGTCTTAAGGTTTGAGTTCAAAAGTCAAACCTAGTTTCAAAAAAACCAAACCCAACCGAACCCGAAAAAAAATGTTCGAAATTCAATAGTTTATCTGAGCTCCAAAGAATAATGAACAATCTCAAAAAAAAAATTTTAACACGCCATACGTTTCAAACAAAAAGTGTTTTATATTTTATGTTTTTGTTTGAAATAAAACTAAAAAGTTTAAGTCACAATTTAATTCGAAAGCTCGATTTAAATAATTCAGTTTGGTATTAAACAAAATAGTTGGGGCGGGTTTGGATCGATGTTCGACATGATAATATTATCGCATTCGGTTCGAGTTCGACATCACGTTGATTCATTCGGTTCGACATACAATTAAAAAGATAAGTCGGAGTCTGGTCCGAGACCATATTAGTTAGTTCTGAGTTCGACTCACATTTACTTTATAGGTACCTAACTACTATGCCACCTACATGAATAAGATAATAATATTATACACAATCACACGAATCTCGTTACTGTTGATATAGTGTGGCGGGCCACATAAGCGTTGAGCAGAGAGTGCTCTGGTGTTTCGCCTCAACTGGCTCGGGTAGTGACGACTAAACGATGGACTGCTTCACCAACTCCTACCCAATAACGACACCGGGAGACCACAACATAATAATATATTATAACAAGCCACCAACACTTAAAAAATGACCTCAAGCAACAGTCCGGAAACACCTCAAGAAAAGGACAAAATGTCTGATACTTTCAAATAGGCCACTAGGCCTTCGCAATAATATTATATAGCCCCGAAATGTGTCCTCAAGGGCGCCAGCTGTTGGTCTTTGGCCCCGCCAAAATAGTGTTGTAAACTGGTTGGTTTCAAGGAATCACCCCGACATCTCTTTATTCTTATATGATTATAATTATAAATGTTTTATTATATTTTTTAGGCCTGCGTGAAAATTATATAATATATTTCATACTTATAATATTGTATGATGCGGAAGTGCTATTATTGAATATATAATATTATAAACGTATGTATATACATTCCTACACGCCTCAGTAAAACAGGTTTCCGCAGTAAAATTAGCTGTATGATAATCACCTTTGTCTATGAGTTTTTACTTGAAACTTATTTATCTTTCTGATGTAGGTAAGTCGTAAAATCGGATCACGATAATGTTGTAGACACCATTCGGCCAAACAATATTGTTATGATTATTATTTTAATACACTTTTAGAATAATGGTTATTCTATTTACCAAAACCATGCAGCTATAATTCATTTTTAAAACAATTATTTTAAATAGTTCAACATTAAAAAGAGTCGTAATAGTTTATTTCAAAAATATAGATGAAAGATAGATTAAATAATTAAATCCAATTTTTAGTTACCTTTTGATCTTTAAATCAAATACGTCATATGAATTAATTTAAATGTTTAAAAATATTCTTACATTATGGCATTATCAAAAACCTAACCCTTCAAAATAATGTAAAAGTAAAAAACTCAAAATTCTCAAACCAGTTGCATATTTATAAGACAGTGCGGTAAAAGGGGATGGGTGGGCACGTGGACTTAATTCATTCCCCTCAAAAGTTTTTTGATTACAGTGAAATCCTAGGTAAGTTATAAACTTACTTAAAAACAAAAATATGTAATTAACGGTTTAAAAAATCAAACATGACGATGGTAAGCAACTGTTCGATAATACATATACTATGGAACGATGGTATGGTATTTAAAGTGTTTGGAAAGAACGTCGTTCATGAACACACTTTCACGCGTTCACGTTAATATATGGTGAAAGATACGTGAACGTCACTCGTTTTTTGCAAATAGAACGTGAACTTGAACGACGTTTATATTTTTAAAGAATTTGATTGATTTTTAAGACGTTCAGTTTATTTACCATTTAATAAATATTATATATGTATAAAATATATTAATTAATTTTATTTTAATAATAATATTTTAATTTTTCCCACTATAATTTCTATAGTAATTGTTTGCTTGCAAAATATATAAATTAAATATGTGCAATTCCAGTGTCCCCGGCTAGACATACAATAACAATAATACATTTTATGATTTCCACGAATTTGTTATAAACCTAATCGGTTTATCATAATAAGTACCCTAGTATTAATTGCTTAATTTTATCACTAGGAAATGTAACTCAAATAACATGTCAGATATTAAAAATTAAATTAGATACTTTATACATTGTATATGCTCTACAGTCTAAATTGTATTTTTATTTTTTTGCTGAGTCGTATATGTTTATGGGTTTTCAATTTAAATATTTATATTTATATATATATTATGTATATTGACTCCAAGTTAACGATTCATAAAAAAAAATTAAATGAACGACCCAATGAACGCGTTCGTTTTTTTAAAAGAACGTGAACGTGGACGCGTTCGTTTGACAAAAAACAGAAACGCGAACGTGAACTAGTTCCTTTTTTAAGAACTGAACGTGAACGTGACTGGATATATACTATCATGGAAACATTTAATATTCTCATCATAAAATTGTATAAGATACATACCTGATAACCATAGAGTTTGAGACTTTAAAATAATATGTTCCATTCAACAATAAAATATACGTTTTTTTT
>WHPZ01563047.1:0-36425 GCA_016617965.1 Macrosiphum rosae
ACATTAATATGATTTAATATTTGAATGAAATATAAAATATACAAAATATTATTTTTGTTATTTGATACTCTGAAACGGACAACATTCATCTTTCGATTCATATTTATAATATATAGGCATAATTAGCATACTCAAAATGTTTAAATTGGAAATATTATTTTACTATTATTTAATGACTTCTATAATATTCTAATAATAATTATATATACTGCTCAGTGCTCTTGTCAGTTGGTTCTTGCAATCCACACATTATGTAAAATAATATACCTATATTAGCTCTTGACAACTTGAATATTGTGCAAGATTTTAAACTCATTACTTAACAAAATAAACATGATAACTGCATTCGATTATTTTTGTTGATACGATTTTATCGTTTTAATTTATCCTACATTATATTTATAATATCCATATTTACATTAGTGTTGAACTAATACATTGGGGATTGAGTGCTTGATCAGCGCTCCTGCTCACAACTAGCGTTTATTGGCTATGAAATTGTGGTTGAAGCATTCTCTCGTATATTTTACAATTTACAAGTTTAATACAAATGATGTACTCGCTTATTTATATTATATTATGAATTGTATTAATTCATAATAGTTCTCTATTATTTTTTATAATAATAACGACTGTTTTCTATATATTATTATTATATCCAGACTAACTGTCTAATCCGTCTAAGGACTAAGACACATTATAATAATCAAAATATTTTATATTAAACAATATAATAATCGTTGGTACATTTTTAAATTTTTAAATACATTTTAAGATTATTTAAATTAACTGATTACTATTTGTAAATATAATTTATCTGTAGTTTATATTTGGTATACCTATTAAATTATTTCAACTTCTTTAATATCATATGAAATTAATATTTATCTCTAGAAATTGAGTCATAGAAAGTTAAATTAAATTAAATATAATTTATGTTTTAAAACTACTTAAATTTTTTGTGTAATTGAAAACAAGTCTATTTATTATATTAAGATGATATAGTAGGTTAATGCTGTACCACCTAACCTCCTGTTTTAACTAAGGCACTAAGCACATTAGCAAATGTATAGGACCTTGGATAAGAACGTCTTATTTTAATTAGAATTTAGAGCCGTATATTAACTAATTTATCTAGTTATTTATTTATATGTTTAGTGTATATAACTAGTGCTCAACATAAACTTATAATTCCTATTATGTTGGTATAATTTTAATAGCTATACAAAATAAACATTTTAATATTCAAGAATTCTTATCATAATTTTATGTAACTATGGATATAAAAAGGTAAATATCATTAAATTACAACAATGCGTCAATAAAGTAAGATGTATTTTACTCTTTTTTTGTTAAAATATTTTGATTCTATCAATTTTCTTGGTTAAAAATTAAATTAATTCAAAATAGCACATATATTTGGAATAACCACAAAATGTATAAGAAAGTTTTATTATTTCATATCACCGTCATTGTCTATATAATTTTTCAATAATTACTGTATAAACCATTTAGTTTGCCTTGAAATGAAGAATGTGATAAGTGATAACAAATACAAATGTAGGGGATTAGGCGAATAATATTAATTTCTTAGTTACCTATATAATATTACAAAAGTATAATATATAATACATAATAATTGAAATATAATTGTGTTTCACTATTTCCTTTAATACAATTAACTGGTCGGTATCTATAATGTCGGAGGGCCTAAGTCAGTTTAAAATAAAAAAATATTATGCATTTGTTTTTTGTAGGGAACCCTTTGATCATCGACTGATGGAACTGAAATTAAGGCTTTATCATTCCTAATAAAACTATCAATTGAGGTACCCAATTTTCAGTGCCAGAAACGATCCGGCTACAAAACAAATTTATAATATTTTTAACTGACATCATTCTCTTAAAAACTGTCCAACTATTATAAATTATTGAAAAAAAACCTCAAAATATATCAAGTCTATAATATAATAATATAGACTTGGTAATATTAATCCTTCTCTAATGAAACATTGTAAGTTTGATGTTCGAATTAATGTCTTTAAGATGTTTTCGGCCAAGTTTTTTTAGGTGAATTTCCTGAAATGTTTATTCTTTACTATATTTGAAATATAAATGTCAGTATTTCTATAATAAACCATAATTTTCATGCCTGCATAAGAGTAAATAGCTTAGTAGTCCAAATTCATTTCTAACTATTTCTCGTTAAAACTTTGTTTGTAAGTCTGTAGATCGATTCTAATGCCCCAAGTCTGTTTTAATTAAAATCGAATTACACTTTAACTATCGCGCATATTAGGGATATTATAATATTATCATCTTAATTCCATTATTTCAATTTAATATCAAAATAATAGGGTCTAATATATTGAGTTTCATCGTTTTTCTAAACTATTTAACCGTATATACGTTTAGTGAATAGCGATGGATATAGTGTTGAATAGTAGAATTCCATCGTTGAATATTGGAAATTTGATATTATATTAAAATTCTTTATAAAGAAACCACCCATATATTATAGTACAATAAGCATATTTTCATAAATTATACTCGTTTTATTGTATGACATTTATGACAGTTTCGCATTCGGCTTAACCTTAGTTATGTCTGTTATTTTCATGTCAAATACAAGGCACGGCTATACGTAATTATTCGGACGTTATTATGATTATTTTTTAATGAATTTAAATAGTATTTTGTGATATTTTGTACAAACATACTGTAGTTAGTTTCAATTTTTAATGTTATATTGGAGAATGGTATACATAATTATACTGACATTTATTTTCTACATTCATCGAGCATGCCCTGCAGAATTAAATAATGCCTATAATATTGCACGCTATTAGTGTTAGTTTATTAATAAGTGTGTCTGTCTAATGTCTTTTGTATACAATATTCTGTCAAGAGTTGTCGAAACATTTTTCTATTGAATTCTGATAATTCAATGTATAATTTAAATATGTACCAGTATAATAAATAAATAAAATGGCATAAATGGCGATTACTTTTATGATGTATATATACAAAAAACAAATTTTGTAAGTGTTGAATTTATTTTGTAAGAAAATAAATGATAATTTCAGACCATCTGTACATTATAGTATTATAGTCACACCATGCTAGTATATTTAATATTACGTAACGTATTGGAAACCTGCCGAATGCAAAAAAAAGAAGTGTTTAGCGTTAAAACATTTTCACAAGGACTCGATGTGGTTCACTTATAAGAAAGAAATAGATATATATATATTTATAAGACGATTTTTATAAATGTAAAACAATCATCATTCTTTTCAGTTAACATTTTTTATATAATTTAAAATGTAGATTCACTTTAACCATGTATTTTAGTATTTTTTTCTCATTAGTTTGTACGTTTTATACAAAACGACAACTAATATTTTTCTAAAAAAAATTCTCAACGTTTAGCTATCAACGTATATCACATATCAAACTATAAGCAATAAAAAAACATTTAAATATATTTTTTTGAGTTCAAACTCTTGCGTTATCTATTCGGTTGAGTAAAAAAACACTGTTTTTTTTATTGTATTATTAGGTACACACACACACATACACACACACGCATGCATGTATACATACATACATACATACATACATACATACATACATACATACATACATACATACATACATACATACATACATACATACGAAGATAACATAATATCATAATATAATATAAAATTTAATGTCATAGTATTAATTAAAATAATATATTATAGTGAGAGAAAAGAAGAAGAGACGACGACGTCGCAGCCACATTCCATGTAGCGGGGCGGCTTGGCGCGGCGGTCGTCGTCGTCGTCCGTCGCGTACGTTTCCGTGTCACGTGACCGCGAAAAATATACAGCCGCGTCGCCTCGACACCGAGTCGCCTCTCGCGTGTATATTATATAGGAGGAACAACTGACATTTCGGTCGGCGGCGGCCAATATTTGGCGCGTGCGTTCAACGACCTCTCTCGCTAAACGACCATCGCCGTTTGTAGGGGATTTTTTTCTGCTCCCTCCCACACCCCCAACTATCAGTTTTCCCATTCTGCCGCCTCCCCCCCCCGCTCCCGCGTACCAAAGTACACACGCATTATGTATATATACATAAAAAAAAAAAACGCGCAGAGCGGCGGTGGACGTGTCGTGTCTGTCGTCCGCAGGCCGCGCGCTCGGCGACGGTGATTCATCCCCTGTTGGCTAGCTCGCGCGGCTTATATGCTCACGCACACACGCGCGCGCAACGCACATCGATCCGTGCCGAATGCACACGTGGACGCGCGGCGGCTCGCCAGCGATTTTCATGTAAATTTCCTCCCCGTGGCCTAATAGTCATTTCTAATTTATCGCCTCCCTCCGCGCACCTCCCGTTCGCCGCCGAACACAAAGTTATCCATACAACCCCTATCGAACTCGCCGATCGCGCGCGCCGCCGAACACACAATATCGTCGTCGGCGCTGCTTTCGGCCTCTAGTCATCATATTATTACACTACGTGCTGTGCTCGTGGTGGGGGCTGGAGGTACCTTTTTTATTACTATTTGTATATGTGTGTGTGTGTGTGTGCGAGCGGGGTAGAGGGTGTTGGGCACACGTGTTGTGTGTCGTTTGTTCGTTATTATTTATACTGAGCGAAAGAAAAAAAAAATACCGTGTATAGGACAATATAATATATTATTATTTTTTTGTTCTCGTTCCTATAACACATATATATATTACTCACTCCACCACTCTCGTTTTATATTAATTTATTTGTAATAATAATATATATATATTAAAAACAACAACGATATTCATACGGTTCGTCCCCTCGCCGAGCGAGCCCCATACGTGCTCGGTCATAGGTCTCTCGGCTCCGTACGGCATTATTTTTATAATAATAATAATAATAATATATTATATCCTTAGCGCGTGTCCATCTATCGATTGGTAGCCGTTGATTATGAACGATATAAATAATATCGTTTGGATGCCGCTCCGTATACACGCGATATACAGCCCCGTCGTTTTTTTGGTCGAGAGTTTTTCGATACGACGACTGTGGTGTGCGACAGCCGTTCTGCTTGCGTATACATATTGAATCGGCTTAGCATCGATTTTGTACTTGGTGTGTGCGGTTTCAAGTTTTTGGTGTGAATATTGTTTCGGTGGAAAACAGTTTTTTTGTTTTGTAGGTACCTACACGTTATGTTCGCCATTTGTAATGTGCTGTTAATTGTTAAATTGCGATTTGCGAAACACTCTTTTCTCCTCCATATTTCCTATCCTCGTATTCGAAACGATTATTGCAACATTTTGGCGAAATGATTTTTTTTAATCACCACGAAACCGAAAATTATATTATTATGATATATAATGTAAAATAAGAATATGATAAAAACTCTTTTTTTATTTGTCACGTACTCACATATATGTAGGTACCTACATCATAGTACTATAATGTATATTATTAGGTATATAATAACACGGAGGCTTTGTATTGTACGACAATTCACAGTAATACCTATTATTTGTACCCCAGTACGTTACGACTTTCTTTTTGGCGTTACTAATGTATCAATTACACTGTCCGGAAATATTTTAAGAACTCTGCAGTGTTACGCGCACAATCAAAACGAGCATCTTCTCATACTGCAACATTGTATGATATTCCTACGATTTTATTCCATTTAAAAATGCGTTAAATCACCGCTGTATAACCCATCACCCGTCTACATACGTTATAATTATTTTAATTTTATTTCGTATAATTATACAGTTATATAATTCCTCGGTTTTACGCGGCAACGTAGACAAAGAAAAACAACGAAGCTAATACTATGCGTTTGTCTAATATGCATATACAAATAACCATCAAGTATAGTTTCAAAGGTCTAAATTGTTCCGTGATATTATTTTCTTGTATATTCTGAGTTTATACCACCGGTTGTACGCTATGGTTGTCGTCTCGCATACACACGAAAGACAACCAATTTATTGGCTGTTATATAACCCCTGCACGCGGCCCCTGCGCTATCGGAGCTGGAAATTCGGCCAAAAAATGAATGATACGTCTTGGCAGTCTTTAAATACTGGCTCGGCTTGCAAATTCAACGGTCATTAAAAATCCTTATCGGCCGCCATGTTGTTTTTTATCTGATGCTACCAAATAAACGCGTTCCGCACCGGTTCGCATCGTCCATCTTCTGTATAATATAAGACTTTAATTCGCATTGTCTTTCGCGGGATATTATATTATACTGCGCATGTGTTTATCTATTGTGCTTGGAAGTCAAACACTATACATAATACTAAGTACGTTATGCCTTACGACATTCAAAAACGAGCAATTAGTTCAGCCAGCGATACGCTGTTATATAAGGACAATAATAATTAAAAAGTTTTTTTTCCAAAAATAAACGCACACTTGTGTTTGTACAATATGATGTGTGAACACACTCGTTGTGTATAGTGGCCTCGATTTAACACCCGATACAATTATGCAACATTAAATATATGTAATACATGTAATACATGTGCTTTTTCGAGTTACGAGTAGTCGAACTTCTCTGCAGGTCACCGTGCAAACAAACTGTGGTGGGAAAGGGGGTCGTAAGGTCTTCGAGCGAGTTTCGTTTCGAGCGTGCCACATCCTTCAAAAAGTCTCCCGATCAAAAACAAACGGAACCGTCGTATATTTAAAGCTTTTTGGCTCCTATTCCAGACATACTTTGTGAATATTTGGCATCGGGCGTTGTTGGCCCGAATATCCGAGGTTTCCGTTTAAAAACGTACATGCGGACCGGCCCGGCCCAGGGCGGCCGCTGCTGCAGTGGTGGGTATGGTGTAGTGGGAGCTAACGGGGGGGGGGTGAGGACTTGGATGATTTTGGCCAGAAAACGCTGGCAAGGATTATTATTGAAAAGTGGCCAGATGGGGAGGAAGGGGCACCGAGTCGGAGGCAGTATACAGAGAGAGGGTCACATCGTCGTTTGGCAATACGATTTCGAAGTTTGGCAGCTCCAGGAGTGCGCGTTCCCAGATAAGAACTCAAAATTTGGCACTCCGCGGCGCGGATAGGTGCGCGGCTGTGGCGTTAGGTGTTTTCGGGGAACGCGCGCCGCGTATTATCGTGTACTTAATCGTAGTCGTCGGGGCCAAAGTCTCCGTGCGTATAATATGTACGCGCGCGGTGTGTGTTTGGCAAAGTCCGTGGTTTAGGAGGTTGCGGCGGCCCTTATTTATACATGACGACAACTATACACGTGTATATATGTACCGCGTAGTCGGTAGAATAATAAAAAAAAAAACGGCAAACTCTCGAGGACCGAATGTACGTAATGTTGTAATACAATATTGTGACGACACCGTTGTTTCCTACTGCATCTACGGCCAGCAGTCTCCCGCGGTGCAATCGCGCGTGTTGCAGTCGGATTCCTATAATTTTACCGTTGTTTTCTGAGTTTTCTCCGTATTTATATTATACACAAACAGCGTATTATTTACACGTGCATATATATATATACGACGATGTAGGGGAGGGTGCAGCAGTCAGCTGATGATCTTCGGCTAGGACGAATGTTCGCGGTGCTGTGGGACGGTGGTGGTGGAAGGGGAGGGAAATACGCGTGTTTTCCGGAAACGGAAAGAGAGACGGCGAAAGACCGTCGCCGCGCGGAAGAGAACGAAAACAACAAACCGTCGACTTTTACTACGCTAAACCCCGCGCTCTCCACCGCACCCTCCCGTCGGGCATCGTTCGACGGCGCGTTCCCCCTTCGCCGCCGCCTACTCTTCTCTCCGCTTCGGATCGCATGACCTCGCCGTAATACGGACCATGCTTCCCCTCCACCGCCTCCGCCGCACTCACCTTGACACGGTTTTCATTCACTCTTGTGTGTGTGTGTGTGTGTGTGTGCGTATATATAAATACACCACTGTATACTATATATATACAGTATATAGTATATATATATATATATATGTATAATACATACTACGGTGTCTACAATACTATTTACGTGCCTATATGTATATATATATATATGTATACCACCGCCCCTCTCGCGTATTTCGGCCCATTCATCGTATATATACTCCGTGGCTGTGGCTGCGTGTGTTAAAATATCTCCGTGACCTATGCGCACATAGTCTTTCGGACGATCGTCAGCCGTTCGTCCTGGGCTATAACCGTGTTGTTACACCTGACCTGAGTATAGCAGGTTACAATATTATATTCCTCGCGGCCTATAATATGGAGAGCGAAACGATATTGATATAATATATTATTATAATATAGCGTCTCGCTCGTTCGACGTTTGACGAAATGAAAAATATTTATTAATTTTTTTTAAATAAACCATTTTGTAAAACAAATTATATGAAAAAAAAAAAAAAAAAACTGAACACAGATGTGTGTGCGTTTGCGGCGCTGCGGCCGGAGAGTCCCATAAGTGCCTGCTGGCAATAGCGCGGCGGTGGCGACGGCGGTGTGTAAAGTATCGCGCCGCCCCTCGGACTAGAGATCAATACGCACCGAAAACGCGTGTGCACGGTCGGTGTCTTTTTTTCCATCGTTATTACTATTATTACTGAATACTTTTAAAAATAAAAAAGAAGATTATTATTCGTCATCGTCGTCCTCCTCACAACGACACCGCTGCTGTGCGCCGACGTATATAATTTTATTATCATCATGTCTGTTCGGTTACGCATGTTTTTGTCGGCGGTTGACAAAAAGGATTTTTCGAGTCCAAACACCGAAAAAAGAAGAGTGGTAAACCCGTTGGAATTTATTTTTTTTTCGTATATATTTATCGATTTTCGTCGTTTTCCGTGTCCCGATTCCTTTCACGGTCCATGTCGACCGTGGTCGAGACCACATGTGCATGTGTGTGTGTGTGTGTAGAATACCACCTCGCTGTATTCCTCGGCGGTGGTGCAACGTTGCCGGTTGTACGCGTCCATAACTCTTTTACGCTATTATAAATGTATATATCATTATTATTGTATGTGTGTACTGTGTATATAAAAACACGACGGTGGCGGCGTCGTCGGTCGCGGGTGCAGCGGCGGTGCAGTAGCGGCCGCGGCAGTGGATGACGACGACGACGACGACGGTCTGTTGGCGGGTGGGCGGGCGGTGGTCGGGTGGACTGGGGTACGATGGCCTTGACACGGCAACACGGCCACTGAACCTGTCCGCCGCCGCCGCAGCCGACACGACAATAATGACGTCACTTTTGTTGTTTTTTTTTTCACTTATAATTTTTTTTGCCGTATATAATATTAATATCATATACGCACACGTACGTGTCGTGTTATTACGACAATACGTGCGCGTGCGCGTGCGCGCCGCTCACACGTCTCTGATATAATAAAATATAAATAAACGTACACGGTCGCGCGACGATCTTTACCGGACGCGTTGTCATTCCACCGCGTGTGGGATGCTGCGTTGCCGGTGCCGCACGCACGACACGCACGCGTCAAGGCCGTCCGCCGACGAGATCTCCGGGCCGTATTTCGTGTACGTGGTGTTATCGTTACTCGTGCACCGCACGTGGTGTCGACCGGCGGTGGAGGACGCAAATGTCACACGGCAGTTGCAGCGTATAGGGGTGGTTTGATCTGGAGGCCCGTGGGGGGGGGAGACATTTCTCGGTCGGAGACTTTTCCAACTCCAGCGCACGTGTGCGTCGTCACCAGGACCTCTGTCGTATATTTATATCAAAGTAACATGTACCATCGAAAAATCGTTTCTTGTATGTACATTTTATATCAATATAAAATACATAATTACCGTTCGTATAATATGCGCCAGTGGTGGTTTTATGTTGAAAATTCCATCACTCCTTGTAACAACGAAGAGAGGAAATCAGACCTCGACCTCCTAATATAAATTATGTGTATACAATGCTTAGGTAGTATTGTAGGATCACGTATTATAGTTTTTCCTTTGAACTGCACCTCAGCTATAGAAACCCCTCTCCCCTACTCATCCCCCCAACACACGGAACAGCCACAGATCTGACTCTGTTGGGCGTGGATATTACGGCTCCATATAATATAATGTTTTCTTTTATATACGTATATACAAAAAAACTTTTATGTATTGATTAACAACGCAGTCATTTTTCATTTGCTCTTTCAGTAAACTGTCGGTTCTCCAAAATTCCTCGGGTCGTGCAGCGTGGTAAAGTATATATTGTATATATACAACAGCCCCGCAATGGTATAGTAAAAAGAAAGGAAAAAAAATGGCTTTGGAAATCCGTCGGTGTCAATCTTTGTATTGTTTTATAATCCAAGTAATAAAGCCGCACCTCGTTTTTATTAAAGCCCTAAAACAAACGTTGAAAATTTAATGTCCCCCGTCTCCTTTCTTTTGCTTTTATTGCCGAGTTCCGAATAACTTACAATGCCGGATCAATAGTCCTCCTGGGTCCCCTGCACGTCACAAATCCCCCAGACAAATGCATGTGAGAATCGCGTGCGTATACTAGTATTATTACAATATATATACATAGATATTATACGATATATTATTTACGTATTGTATACGCGCAGTTTCTATATAATATATATTGTAATATGCTTAAAGAGGATTTTTCGCGTCGTCGTACGCTTGCGTACGTTTATTGTATGTTATATCATTGTTATTTCGTGTTTTACAGCACTGTGGTGCGTCTAGTATCGTGTATCGGTATCGTGTAAGTCTCTATATGGTTTGAAATTGCACATTTCCGAGACACCCTCCACTCCCCGACGGCGTGGTTATAATATACGATATATAATATTTTTATTCTGTACACTTTTTTAATATTGTTGTATAATAGGCGACTAACAAGTGTGCGTTTGTCATGTTATAGGATTCCATCTGAGCGGTGTGGTGTGGAACCAGAGACCCGGATCACCGTCGTACAACCATCCCGACCAAGAGAACAAAACACACAAAGTGTCGGTCAGCTTTGACAGGTAAAAAATACTCGATATTATAATATATGAGGAGTTACGTGGCAAAGTCAGCAATCTCCACTTTTTTTGAAATAAATATTTTGATAATATTCATATAATGCTTTTCACTCTGCGTCGGTTGGTAATTTTTATCACATATAATCCCCCATCGAGATGAAACGTTTTAATACTAGCCGATCGCAGCAAAGAGAGCAATCTCCGATCATAATACCATATAACACATTGTCTACGTTTATGTGGTAAATGAGGCAATCTCCATGCGTTTCTGTGACAAAAGCGGCAATCTCCGGAAATTTGACAGTCTATTTTCCCTCCTTTATTATTGAATGTTATCGACATTTAATAAATCATACGAATACAGGGAATAATATCAAACTTCCACTATCAATCAACGAAAATAAAAAATATTATGGAAAAATACAAGCAATAAAGGTAAAACGGTTTTTCGACATTTACCAAAAATCCCAGCGTTTGGAGATTGCTGACTTTTCTACGTCATATTTATACTGCAGCACACATAGTAAATATTTTAGAACACGACCCTGCAATATCAAAATTATTATAATATATACGCGTACCTAATTAGGTATAATATCATGTAAAATTATATTATACTATTTAGTATTTATCATATTATAACGTCATCGTGTATATAACATATACGTCGGTTGTGGTTAAAAATATATCCTGTACTTATAATAATATTATGTATGGGTACTCGCTGCGTCGTCCAAATTTTTTTTTTTTTTATTTTTATTGTCTACGCCTACTAACTATAAATTATAATATATTATTATTATATTATTATACACTCAGATAGGTTTGCCGCTCAGAAATGTATCCGCTTCGTGATTACGAAAACAAAAAGGATATACCTATATAATAGGGGAACGACGCTCTAGATCGCGTATACAATATATTGTGTACATCCGTGTAATGTCACCTACATGTTACTGTCGTGTTTGTATTATATAATATTAACGTCATTTAATACAAACTCTATATTATATTATGACACTGCAGGGTCCGAACGGTTGCAAAATAATACCTACCTATACGTTCCGTCTTCGTCTCGTTTATTATCTTTTCGAACGCTCGACGTTATGGTCCATCATTTGGTTATTTGCGTCTAAATAGATTTTTCTTTTCTTTTTCGTCGATGATGCGTCGATTGATTTTACAATATACGTTCATATATATATATATATTATAAAATCAACGATATATCGCATAATAATATATAAGCCTAACCTATTACCCGAGAAAACCCAATCCAATGGGGGGGGGGGGGGGTTTGGTAGTAGATCACCGCGTCCGTTCGTGTTGCGTTTAAAACGCATCTTTTCGATCGGCATCGTCATGCAGTTGAATTTTAATTATTTTCGCGTAGCGCAATCGTTTCGAACTCAAACTCGATTTAAAATAAGCGTGCGCAGTGCGGCAATGCGCGCGCATGTTATAGGTATTCGCTCGTATTACACGTATTACGTTTGATTTACCATTTTGTATTTTCACCGTGTGTCGTTTATTACAAATGCGTATAATATATTATTGTACACGATATATACACGTAAATAAATAAATACGCGTTTTGCATGTGTTCGGGACATTCTATTTTCAAGGTACGACTGTTTTACCCGAAGTCTATCGAGGAAAAATCATTTTTAACACTTCGACAAGCCAACACTATCATATAATATGTGCAAAAGTATTAAAAAAAACTTAAAAATAATTTTTTCACGATAATTATTATATTATCATCGTCGTCTCACTCTGACGAATTCCTCTATTATAAAAGTTGAGAGAAAACCTCGTAACTCCTCCTCTTACTCCTCCGAGCGGTATATATATATACAGGTATTGTGGACACAGTGTTTTATTCTTTTTCTGTTACGCGACAATTTCGATTGCGAATTTAACAACGCTTCTTTGTTTGATTTGATTTAATGGGTATTTTTTTTTTCCTTTCTCTGTTCATGTACAGGTGCAAGATAACGTCGGTGACATGCAGCTGCGACACGAAAGACATATTCTGGTGCCCCCACGTTGTGGCCTTGTCCTTGTACAGGATACGGAACGCGGACAGTGTCAGGCTCAGGGTCCCGATATCAGGTAAACAATATATATTTATGAATTACGTTCGACTCCATCGTAAATTTCATAATATTTTTTATTATATAATAAGAACAATGACATGATAATATTATTATTGTTTTGCCACGCGGAAGCTCGTGTTATTCTCGCAGCTTGCAGTGTATGTGAATTTATATGTTACATTGCTATACATGGATATCCCGTAATGTGTGTGACAATAATTACAATATGTTATATACTTATATTAAGTCATATTATACCTCCTATAATACACGTTATACTTATTGTGACGCCGAGAAGGAATATATTAAATTATGCTATAAATAAAATAGCGGACACGTTCGATTTTCTGAACGACGACGACGACGACAAAAACAACAACAATATTATATATTATCATAACGATAGTATAATATTTATCTTATAATGCAGTGTTCACACGCGAATTGTGAAAGTCTTCAGAGACAATATCAAAATTGTCGGTTTGCAATAATTATAAATACGAACAATACGCGAACCAGCGGTTGTTACGACTGTTATAGGTAGGAATGTAGGTAGGTACAGCCTATTGTTGGACGGGAAACCGATGTCTTCTGGTTAGAAAATTAAACGAAATCGTCTAAGAATCAATTCACCGAGAACCGTGAATTTAAATGAGCCAAACCAAACCCATGTTCATCCTATTCGTAAATGTTCGTCCGAACGAGACCTCAAAAGTCCCATGTTAGGTACCATAGCATAAGGAAACGAAATAAAGTAATATATATGGTTAAAAAAATATATCCAACAATAGTATATAATATAACAACACTATAGGATGATAATCGACATAACTTGTACGCGTGGGAGGCATGAATTGAGTAGGTTAAGATTTAATAAACATATTGTATAATTTAATATACTATAATTCTCTTTTATACTTTATTACTTACGCTGTGGTGGGTTTTTGGTTTTAAATTTAAAGCCTGGCAACTTCGTAGAAATGTATAACTGTTGACCCCATGACGACTTTTCACCGGAAAGTCCGATTTTCTCGGCCGTGGATGGCATATTTTATTTTATTCGGTACATATAAAAATAATATTCATATATGATTCGGTATACGTTAAATAGAATATAGAAATGTTTGCATACCCCTCCAATATCCATACAATATGTAAATGTTGGTATCCTACACTCTTACGCGGTGACGTTAAAACCTATTTAGACAGCTATTATTTTTCGAAATTAAATTAAAAATGCTTAAATTGCTATATTTATTGTATCGAAGGGAAAGTATTTCATTTGTCGTACATACCACACATTTTAGAAAATCTGCCGAAAAAGTTTATTTTCAATGTTCCATTCGTACATAATATGTTTCATAAATACGACGCGATGAGTTGTGCCGCCAGTTGGTATTCCTGGGCACGGAGAGTAATAGTTTTTCATATTAAAATGGTAATTTAAATACCTACGGATGTAATATCGACTTCCGTAGTTGACAATATACCTACCTATGCGGCTATAACTATAATATTATATCTACCCACGTACCTACATGATTATCGAGAGACTTATACCGCTAAACGAGTTGACCGAACCGAACTAGGTTATTTTTTTTTTTTTAGGACAACAACTTTGTAAACACAAATATTATAATATAAAACGTACGTATGCAAAATTAATTTCACCATAAAAATGCGCGTATTCAATAAATACTTTATTAGTTGTCTTCGCAGATAAATTAAAGTAGATTTTTGTGGGAAATTTGAAGTGTATTTTTTTCGTTTACCCGCGCGCTTACAGAATATTATACGTGTGATTGAATCTTTTTTTGTTGTTGTTATTTGACGCGTATTTATATTGATTATTTCACATTTTCACCAGTCAATTGATTCCCTTTTGTATACATAATAATATACGTATACGCACCCACGCACACATATACGTAGTTATATACTTAGTATATTATATACCTAAGTATTTATATATATATATACATATTATACATAGAACATTTCCTTTTTGACACCCGGAGACTTGTTTATTCGACTGAAAAACGTTCCCAACCACCCTATCCCCTCTTGCCACACACAGCGTAAGTCACGGAGTGAGAAAAATTATTAGATTTTTCATTTCGAAACGCTGCCGGAGGATAATAAAATGAACTGCGGAAAAAAAAAACAACTAAAACACTTTTGATTCACTTATGAAATAGATGTTGCGTAATTGAATTTTACCGATCGTTATAAAAAATAAAAATATAAATTATCAGATAGAAAAAAGTAACCGCATCAAAAAACAAGCCTTTAAAATTCCGTTTTTAAGACGTTTCAGTTCGGTGCTCATTCGTGGCGTGGCAGTGCGGCGACGGGTTGCGTAAAACTTATGATAAACACCCGGACACATGGCGTAACGCCCGTAAAAACGCTACCTATGAATTTTTTTTTTTGACAATATATTTCTCTCGGAGATGTCAATGGTACGTTGGTTTTAACCTCAATGTTTTCCCCCATTCTTTTCCGATAACAGAATAGATTGGTCACGGGACCAAAACGAAACCGGCGAATCCAATATCCTTTTCGAATGGCAACCGACGTTTTTTTAAAAAAAAAGAATAAAAACAGTCTTACATTTTTTTCCCCCCGATTATTATTTATAGATATTTTTGTGAGTATAAATATAATCAGGCAAAATACCTGTTGTCGCCAAAAAACGCGAAAAGCGCACAAATGAATATAATTAAGTAGCCGCTGTTTTAGTTGTCTCTTAGCCATCATAATATATAAATATAGGTACACTATACTATTCTGAAGTCCGTGTGAGGGGCACGTGTATAACTGCGAAGTTGAAAGTTGGATTTACGAAAAAAAAAAAGGTCTTGGTATGATTACGACAGTTGCATAATAAGCAATATATTATTTTTATCACCTTTTGGCTCTTAATATTATGTACCTACGCTTATTTAATTTAACATAATCATGTGATGACCCCAATATGTGCAGGAAAATGTTTTTAAATCATTTTTTTAACTGCACCATTAAATATATATATATTCAGGTACATTTTAATGTTTTAAAAACTTGTAAAATAATTTTATAACAGTCACCAATGTTGTAGTTGTAAATAAATAGTTTTCTTAAGGGGATCGGTGGTGGGGACAGTTATTTTAGCCAAAACATACCGACCTTTCTTCTATCATACCGATCGACCTAGTAATGCGATAATAATTTTTAAAACTGATTTGGATTCATTATTATGTCTACTTGTCAGTCCTCTTTTCCCAATCTCACCACCCATGCATGCAATATGAAAATAGCCTGTTTCGAACTCCTTAAAAACTGTCCTTCCGATCCCCTTAATATAATAAAAACAGCTTTAAAATATTGTGAAAAAAAATGTATTTATACTAACGTGTTATGTATACAATAGTCGGGAGTTTAATATTTTGTGTAGTTTAGTAGTTATATAACATAATATTATACCGATTACCTACTTGAAACTGTTCATTTTTACATATTATTAAGATAATATTATACAGTTTATTCAACTGGGTTACATATTATCTGTAATGGTATTTTCAATACTATAAAAAAAATAGTTTGATATTTACATACAATTTACTAATCTAACGTTTGGACAATCGTCATACAATTTGTTTAATTAATATACAAACATAACTTAATAATTTCAAAAATCGCTATAATTTATTTTAATATTATTTGAAACATTACGTAATGTAATAGTTAATTAATTATTTAATATGAACAAAAAGTGTTGACCTCATTAACAAAAAGTTAGGTATGTTGTTAATGTTATATTATAATACGCTGCAATGCATTCATTTGTTTGCTTTATTTGTTATTTAAACCATCATAATATGCCTGTTATTGTTCATACAAATAATTTGTTTGAAATACAGAAAATTTGTGGATGAAATCGAGTATTGACTCATTATTAACGCATTTTACTATTATTTTATTGTGATTCAGCCCATTTCAGCCCATTAATTTTTTTTTTTTTGTTATTCATTTGATAATTTTGTAAAAACTACGCACGAACAAGTTCATATTTTAGTTTATTGATTTAAATTCAATATTATTCCCCAATTTATACTGTAGTAGAAACATCGGATTCGCCTTGTTAACTTCAATATTTATTGGTTTCCGGAACTTAATTCTTCTATTATATGATCCAAAACAGGACATGGATGATGTGCTAATTGTATGAATTGTATAGTATACTGAGAGTATAATATAGGTATTACGGGCGATTATTAAACGGCCTAGAAAATATGGGTATTACAAAAAAGTTCATTTTAAACTCAAACCAATTTCATTTTTAAGCCAAAACAACGGATTAATGTATAACACGGCTAGGATTAATTATGTAATGTTTTTGATCGATATAATTTCGTGATTGCATCTTGTTGTATTGAATAATAATTAAAAAATTAAAAAAAGTTGCAGTGTGATTTTACACAGACATTTAATGAATTCAAAAACAACTATAAAAAATAGTACTCAAACAGTAAAAAAAAAAAAAACCAAATTAAAAATCGGTTCTACCAATTTGTTTAGGTTGTTAATGTATTATGAATCGACCTTATTTAGATTCTTGGAAATGCTAAATGACTTTTAATGATACATAGCAACCGCTTATAATTATTATAGCTACTCAATATTTTATATAGTTCTTTATTTATTTATTATTTATAAAAACAAAAATTGGATACTATATTTTATTACAAATATATACGACCTAGAAGAAGGGTCGTGTCAACCTTTTTTCCCGTCTGCTGGGCTTGAATTTACCTGTGAAGCACATCACGTCATACTTAAAATAGAAAAAAAAAATGGTATTGATTCTGAAAGACATTATGTTGTTATATATTACGACAGCAGATACTTGGAAAAATGTCTTTTGGCCACAACATCATTAAAGTTTAGGTAACCATTTCCCAAGAAAAGTTTCCTTCGCTTCAACGTATCGTCGTATATATTGTGCAAATAGTAAATAATTGTTCTACGTATTAGGGTTACTTTGAATCGCCTTATTACTTATGATTATGGGTTCATCTACTGGACATGTAATATCATTTTGAATTCAATAAAATAATATTATAATAGTTGAATTGGATTGAATCTGCCACGCCCAATTATGAATCTATTTCGTAAACCGTGACTATAGACGGAAAGCACAGATAGGTCTTAAAACATGATATAGTCACTGCAAATATTTAGTTTGAAACAAATTTAATGACATTTCATCTTTTAAAACCAACCGCTTTGTATTTCAAATTGAATATACAGTACTCAAGCAAGTTCGCCCGCGTTTCAAATACATATATTACAATAATTGTTTTGTGGCTGTCGGCAATTATGTATGTCATAATATCTGATACTATTTATTATTCCATCGGAATGACACAATTCCGTGAAACCAAATATATAAGTAGTTTAATTTGTCGGGTTAGAGTAGGTTATATATATAGCCCGTGGGTACTGCAGGGAATGTTATAGTAACACCGCCGTCGTTTCGATCGTTTTCCAGAAACCCTGTTGCAAATGGACCGACAACAGTTGCAGAAGTTCGTGCAGTACCTCATATCCGAACACCACACAGAGGTGTTGCCCACGGCCCAGAAACTGGCTGACGAGATCCTGCAGCAACGTTCGGAGATCAATCAGATTGCAGGTGAGTCGTCGTCGTTTGCACTGTAACATTACGTTTTCACTTTATTTAATATGATTTATTTATTTATTTTTAATAACACCATAATATAATAATACAACGTCGAGCCGGCGAGCGCTCGTATCATTCGCTGGTACATTATTATTATTATTATTATATTCTGTACGCATTTATAACACTGTTGAGGGAGTGTACAACACACCACACGGAATATTATTTGTACCTGCGTTCGTATTACACGCGCGCCCGTGTGTGTGTGTGTGTGTGTGTGTGTGTGTGTGTGTGTGTGTTAAAATGTAGAATAGACGACCGAAGTGTGTGTGTGTGTGTAGTCGAAAAAAGAACTTTAATGGCCTGCGCCCGAGAGTTGTGCCCGACGACTGTGCAGAGCGCACAAAAGGGGAGTTCCATTTAGTTTGACACCACCTGTCAGCCGTGAATAATGTATTTAAACAAACAGAAAAAAAAAATAACAGTAACAATGGTCCTCTTTTTTCGATTATTATTATTATTGTTGTTCTGCGGTGCGATGATCGTCGGGATCTAACTATATCCATCTATCTGTGGACCGCCGGTGCACACTATCATATTATTATTTTCATGTCCTTCGCGTCTACTGACGATTTTTTATTCCACGCACGTCGTCGTTGTATGTTGTTCGTGTGTTGTTGTTGGCTGCTGCAGTCATTGCCTCCGAAACATACGCGGGTGGGACACGGACGTTTTTCATCTTTCTTTTTGGAGAACAAATTAAAAGATTAAATATATATATATATATATATATATATATATGTGTGTGTGTGTGATATTAACGGTTTTTGACGTTGTACAAAATCATATTATATAGTATGCTGCATACACGACGCAGTCGTTATCATCTCATCATTCCCCACTCTCTCAGCACCGGTTTATTGTGCATCCGACGAAATCATAATTTACTTATATACCCGTGTAAGATACACCGTGTACGTATATAGTACCCGATTACAGTTGGGTTGATTTTTTACGAGCAATGTGCCATAAACGTCGAGATTCCTAATTAAGACTAATGTGACATCAGCGTTGGAATGTGATAATATGCCAATAACAGGCTAATATTATTATATACCTGACTTAATATCCTAAGAATTTCGATTTTAATACTATCGTTTCATTTTTATATCCGTAAGCTTTACGAATATTTAATAAATTATGTTTTCAATGGTGCGAGCGAAAATATTGTTTTCTATACACAGACATATAGGACAATATTAGATTATCTACAGAAGTAACCACGAAGACTAGAATAAGGAGACCAAACTCCGCTACTGATAACGTCACGAAACTAGTCGCTTGACTAAACGACCACAGGCTGCGCTGCGTACGCTAGGGTTGCTAATTTAACCAGCGTAGTATAGGGATTATTCATGTTTTTCACGTTTTTTGGAAAATATATTATGCAGTATTTTGTACAATGACACTTTTTAGATTTTATAGTTAATACGATTAAGTATTTTTTTTTGTAATTTTGCATACAAGGCCTTGACTACAGGTTTGTGTATTACATGAAACTACTAACTAGTATAAAAGTTTTATAGTTTTATATAAACTAGAATTATGCATAAATACATGTGCTGATGTCATTAATTTCATAAACATGTTATTTTTAAGAAACAAATTTGAGTTTAACGATACATATATCGTTCAAGAAAACACATATGTGTGGTTTATCGAATATTATCGGGCTCAGATTTGCTGTGAACAAAGATATATATGTATAAAATATCTATAGATATAGTGTAAACGGACTGTATAGTATAATTATTTACATAAGAATAAAAATAATGTTTATGAAATTTACACATATGCACATGTATAAATGCGTAATCGTACAAGCTATAAAATCTAAAGAGGGTGATGGTTCAAAATAATGCATATATTTTCCAAAAAACTCAGAAAAAATGAATAATTCCTGTACTACACCCCATTAAAATGGCAACCCTAGCGTACGCAGCGCTGCCTGTTGCCGTTTAATCGTGCGACTCATTTCGGTACGTTTTTCAATGCGAGGTGCATTTCCCTGGCACCCCCACTTCAAAATTAGAATTCAAACCAAGTGCTACGTTTGTGCTGGATTGTGCTCGAATTTCACCGTTTGTGCTGCAACCCTTCAAGAGTTATAAGGGATAACGATTGGGGATGCCGGCGAAACGATTGCACCCCCACCAGTTTGGTCTTATGGTCTTCTAGTCTTCACGGTTACAGCCACGCAATGTTTTGAGGTCATCACCGTGATTTGCAGCCTAAACGGCAATGTTTACATTTTTATATGATAATGCTATATAATTGATAAAGACGAAAACGTCTTTGAACAATCGAATCAGGATATAATGTTATCTTATTATAATAGTGTGAACATTGTCTAGGCATATTATGGCTGATGCAGCTTCAATAATAGACTATAGTCTGCTATCGAGTTGTTCTATAATATGTCTATAGTTCAATATAGATGTACCTACAGGCTACAGGACATAAGCGCCCACAGTGCTTTCCAATTTTCCTACAGCATATCGATGGTTTTACGGGAAATCGCGATATGCAATAAAATAATAGTATTATTGACGGCTCTATTTTTTTTCTTTCAATTTGAATTATAGTTTTATGATTCGATGACCATGTGGTGCTTTATATTATATTATATTTTAGAAATTAACGCACACGATTTGAATTACTATCCGAACAAACGACTGGAATAGTATTCCACGTCTTCAATTCCACCAGTCTTATTATATTAAGTATCGTTGTACAATATGTGATCCTCGGTTCAGCTAGATAATACATTTTTGGGTGTATTTTTTTTTCAACTTGAAATAATATCAACAATACTTTCCTAGCAGAATTGCTGTCAAACCTCATTTTTTAAAGAGCAAAAAATTACTCCAAGCGGAAACAAAGACCATAATACCTAGGTATTATAAAACTGCGTTTTATTGGCCGCCAACCATTTTATTGTATTCGCATGTATAAATAAATAATGGGGTCTATCTACAATTATACATCAATTTATGATTACATTCAGCGGCTAGAGCAATTTATTTATTTTTATTCTCCAAACATTAATTTTAAACTTCCGGCCAATTTAATGATTAAAATCGGCGGTTTCTCTAATTTACTTGAGCAGCAAGTACGATTGTGTTTAGTTCACCAACCATTGCAGTCATCGGAATCATCTATTTAATAATAATTAATAACTAATAAGTCTTGTTCGGGGCCGACTGTTCAATAATGCAACTAGGTATAAGTATGGTTGTATAAACGGCCACTAAATTCGGTACCGGACAAGAAATTGTCTTTTTCAACAACTTGGTTATTATTATTATTATAAAGAAACCTTTTGAATTGAAGTTTTTCTGTATTTTCATCATGACGTGTAATATATTTTCGTGTCGTTCAAATGTTTGAGGTACTTCTATATAGAAATAGGATGTTTGAAGATTTTTTTTTATTTTGAATTATCAAACAACCGTCGCACCGCAAGGGGTAAATCTATAGTATTTTGATGTTCCCCTGTACGTATATGTACGAATAATGGACAAAATATTCTTGACTATATTACAAATTGGACTTCTCGTGCCACCCGCAGTGCGTGTCCTAAACGTTTTGCAGGGTAAATGTAAAGAAAAAATATTTTTGGTCGTGTATCGAGTAGACATTGGACGGGTGGTTTAAAATTTGATAAATGAACGAAATTCCGAAAAGCGGCCCATTATTACTGCTACAGTGCACCCGTTGTCCCTCGGCTGCACCTTCGATCCAGATGTCTCTAACGAAAACTATATATTATTATTTATTATTTCGTTTATCTTCCAGACGCGCACGCTACCATGTAATAATCTAATACATAATGTTAATATAATTATACGGTTTTTATTATTTTTTCCACTCTAAGACCCAAGATTATGACGTTGATTTTTTATTTGGTAATTAACAGTATAGGTATATACTGTAGGTACTGTACTGTACAAGTATTATATTTATAGAAACGAAAATATGCCATTAAATTGAGTAATGTTGGCATCCGCTGTATTATCTCGATGTACGGTACTTGAACATATAATGACATAACCTACATAAATCATTGTTTTTTATCTCGGTTAATACTTAATATTATTATGTTGTATACATGTTCCTATATAATATTATATCTATAAAGAAAAAAAAAATGTTTTAAATGTTTATTATTTATTAATTTTGAATTGTTTCCATCGATGTCGGTCATCGGGTTATCGGGCCTATAAAGTTCGTGTCAAATAAACAGTACTTAAATATTTGTAGTATGATAGGGATGCTATATACTAGGCATATATATATAGTAATAATTTGTTGTGTTTGTATCAAATTTTGTTATTTAATATAGATCGAATGCGAGCCATCTCCGTGTTTAACCTACTTTATACCTAACCACCTTTATACGCATACTGTGTATTATAATATTCGCATGTAACGAATAACTACTACCTATATCGTGTTATAATATAGTCCTGACCTCCAAAGTACAATATATAATATAATGTAATATTGCACGAATAATCTCAAATTGCTCACAGGATAATATAATCACGTATAATGTATTAGGTACTACGTTATATAGGTATATTGTATACACGCTATTAATGGCATAATATTACTATAATAGGTTCGTCAGTAGAAATTACGTCGTGTTGGAGGACAAACGATTTATTTATTATTATTTTTAAAATGAATTAATAGCCCTGGTACCTACATTTCGAAATGACAAAACATCAAACTCCCGAATATATACTGCAGATCTAAAAAAAACTAGCGACCCTCAGCACTACATATAAGCGTTAAACACTTTATTTGTTTGTACATAAGAAAGTCGACGATGTTTATAATAAAAACAATAAAAATATCTAAGCTAAACAAAAAATATTAAACACTTTCAGTGCCATATAATCACATTATCACGATGTATGCACCTGTATAATACTATAGGGTAGTAGCAAAAATATCTTTCTTGATGTCACACACGGTTGACTTAGTTTTTGAAGGGGTGGATCACACACGTTTTCAACATGTCTTCTACCATAAATACGCACATTATGAAATATTATTGAAATAAAAAAACAAATGTCAAATTTCCAGCTTTACGTAATCCTAGAAAATTTTGGAAGGGGGTGGATCTCCCCCCCCCCGCCAAGGTACGGCCTTGCACACACATATATATGTACCGTGTATGTACCATCGTATCCATATATAACTGTCATTATCGTGTATGTATATATGAAACATATTTTGAAATAATAACGCCCCTCCATTTTTACTGTTGCTTCGGCGCATTTCCGACGCTATAAGGCAGCATATATATATATATACAACGACAAACAAACCCCCATGACTATGATGTATTTATTCGCACTGGCCGTCCCCGCCGTCTCCATTTCTACTATTAACTCGATTTTGTCAGGATTCAAGTCCTTTTAGAAAGCACCCATTAGTTATCCAAACATTATCCGTCCGGCCGAAGTATATTGGTCCATCATATATGTGAAGCATAAAAGTGGCTTACTTGTTTTTGGAAAAGACGGGACCCTATTTTTTGAGACAGAATTCCCTTCGCATAATATTATATGTATGACTAAAGTAAAGTATTTTTTTTAAATTACTATCAACACTGAACACGTTATAATATCGTCATTGATTTTGATGTATAGTTGTCGCAATTAAAACGGGCTGTACTCCTAATAGTTCATAGGTATATATATTTTGTGGATTATTAGATAATTTTTAAAACACGTAAATTTAATTATTATATCGCAATAACAACGAATTAAAATTAGAAGTTTTTGTATGGGCTGTATACCTATCAGTAATTATACACTTTCTGAACTCACCTTATGTATCAATAAATGGTACGAGTATAATTAATGTGCCACGAGAAAAAAAAATGGCATCACATTCATTTATAATATGTGGACTTGGCTAAAAATTAATTCAGCTCAATTTAAAAGTAGATCTGGCATGATAAAACTTGTAGCTGATCAGTTTTTAATTAGAATTCAATTTTGTAATACGTTTATATGCAAAAAAAGTTTCGCAATTTAAAAATAAACTATCCGCATCTATATAACTTTTTTAATTATATGTTTTACCTTATTTTAATACAAACAGTTCTCTTTTCAAATATCCGTGTAATAAAAAAATATATAGGAAGGTATACACAAATACATACATAGTTTATAACACTGTTTAAAATTTTTAATTAAAATGCTATGGAAATGAATTTAGATGAAAAATAAGATTTAAGATTCGACCAAATTTAATTGCAATTCTTATGGAAATTAAATGAAGAGTTGTGTTCTATTTATGTTTTTTTGCGTAAACTATACGCCGTGTAGACTAATAAGATTTAAAAACGTACAAATTAAGTAAACTTAGAACGGTAATTAATCCAATCATATATTTTAGTCTTTGAAATGTTTTCCACAGTTTGTAAATTCGAAGTAATTTCCATGATTAATCTCAAGAGCTATATCATTAATTACTATAAAATAATTGAATAATTTGTATAAAAAGTACTTCTTTGTTATTAATAAAACAATTATTATATAATAAACTTCAACGACTATACCTATAGCTATTGTTCAATAATTCGATATCTATGTATAAACCTGTGTAACGAATTTGTCGACCAATAGCTTTCCTTCGTCACTGACATTTTTTATTTATTTCAAATGTAACAAAAAAAAAAAAGTGAACCGTTTGTGTCGGTAATATAGTAGGTTGGACCTGGTTGGTGCATAGTATTATTATATAGTTTGTTGCCAAATTTCTAGAAAAAAAATACCAGACATTATCTCCGCGTTTTACCCACTAAGTGGAAAATGTTTTTTTTTTTTTTTTTTTATTAATTTTAACATCTACCCATATGTCTACGTTTGATCACGCCATCTGACACTTCACCGCATAAAAATAAAGATGCACTCATATAAAAATAAATAAATAAACGATATTATATATTATATTATATTTCATCAATCACTCGTTATATTATTATGTGTGTGCAGTGTACCTGCAGTAAAGTACTGCCACGGACCGAGTGGTATGTAGGTACAGGTATACCTAACAACAGAACAGTGGTAATACAATATTATAATATATAGTAGGTAGTATTATGTACACGTACATAAGTGGAATCCACGGTTTTCGTGTAACAATAAAAACGAATGAAAAAAGTAAATTTTTCTCCGCCGCCGCCCGTCGAACGGTTAGTTACATATACTACAGTGTATATATAGAATAGTGTTGGTGTGTATATAATACAAATATATATATATATATTATGGGTACGCATAATTTGTTACACTTTCTAGTTGATTAGTGTATAAGTATCCGGACCGTCGGTGGTGAGGAAAGCGAGGGGGGGGGGGCGTCGGAGAGGAAAAAAGTGATTCGGTTTTTTTTCTATCATTATATTTCGTCGACGCCATTTCCTCCGACGCGCGTTCCAGGCCAACAGCTGCGGCCGCCGCCTCACGGGCAGTGGCGACGGGTGTAATATCGATAATAATAATAATAATAATAATAATAACAACGAATCGCTACCAATTTTCCCAATTTTTTTTCTCCCCAATAATTAACTATCCAATCATATTCATTCGAAAAACTATTAGTCCAAATTAGAAAATGGCAAATAAATAATTCTCCCGATTGGTTTATTTCCAAAATTACTGTCCCAATACACATTGTTGGGAGAACGTTCAGTTGGATGATAAAAAAAACATCGTACAGCGACGCCATGCTAGCGGCACTCGTCGCCGTCGCTCCGCAAATCGAAAATATCCCCCGACTTGCTGTGCGCAACACCACGTCAAGTTGGTCATAGGGTATAACCACTGGCACTCTTGTCCGTCCTCGTCATTTTTCGGACAACAGCTTATCGCTCGTAATTAATTTTAGGTAATTTCGATTCGGTCGGTTGGTACTTTTTCGAATCTCGGACCTAATTATTTCTCGGGGGGTCCTTATCACTTCATTTTAATGAAATCTATGTATCTAATATTTTGGTTTCTAAATAACAATTATCCCAATTGACTTTTATTCCCAAAATCGGGAAAATTGTACATCGGGACGACGATATTTCGGGAAAATTTCCCCAACACAACGTGCGTTACATCATAATATATAAATCGGGCGGCGGCGGCGGCGGCGTTTAGTGTACGATATCGTTGTATATAATATAATATAAAATGACGTCTCACCGAGAGGACGTGATGGTGGTGGCGCTGCTACCGCCGCGGCGAACGAGGGCTAGGCCGGACCCACGTAACAAAGCGTATATTATAATAATATACGCACGCACACGCTACAAGCAATTGCACTAACTGTAATTTCCGGTGTTGTTTCCATTGTTTTCCACGTATATTAATATCTTGGCCCGGCACTGTTGTATATACGCGTAATGTGTAATATATATTTTAATACCGTCGTTCCAATCCAACTGTAGTATAATATAATGTGATGTCGTGTATTTGGCCAACCCGTTCTCAATATTATCGTCTTCGTCGTCGTCTACAATCGAACGATGATCGTCGAATATATTTTTGTGCTGCGTCACTTCTCGTCGGTCGCGTATTTCCGTCGCCGAAATGAAGACTTTCATGTGTCCGTTCCCCCCCCTCCCCCCGTAACGGCATATTCACAATTTTTAAATGTTATTTCGGGAAAAAAAAATAACGATATCATAATATTATTATTACCTATAATGTCGTGTCGTGTTCGTCGGCGATCGTATATGCATTCGGATTTCTGGTCCGACGCGGTTTTATAACTAATTATTATGATGCCGGGCAAACGAGTTATTTGTTTAGACGAATATTAACATTTTACCGTGGAAATAAGACCTTAGAAAAATCGACTTTCACGTTTTAGCTTTGCAGCAATAATACCGCACACGCGTTACATTATGCGCATATATATATAGGTAGTGCGGAGAAGCTGCTCGCCGTTGGTTTCTACGCGTTCAGTTTGGCGTAGGAGTAATGAAACCTCGTCGATTGATGTAGACCAGTCCTCGGGTGATGATTTCTGGAGTTTTACGTTTTTTTCCGGACAGGAATAAATAATAATATTTTGAGATTTCGAGGAGTTTAATGCGGTTTAACGTGTATGTATTATAATAGGGTAGGTTTCCATGTAATTGTTTTCTTTTAAAACCAACAGCGACCGGTTTTGTCCGGTAATTTGTACACACATACACGAATATTATTGTATATAGGCAGCGTCTTCCGTTTCTGGCGATGTGTGTTGTATTATGTTTGTATACAGCGCGAGTATATGGTATAGTAACGTTATTACTTTATTATTACGATACACAATATTATTATGTAATGATAATATAGGAAATATCGGATTTACGCGCGCCCCCCTCCCCCCATCGAAGTCGTCAGTGGTGGTCGTCGTAGAGTACTTTTTCTCGGGGCGGCGAGAATGAGGGGGATGGCTGGCGGGGGCGAGGAGACTAGTGACGGAGAAAAAAAAAATCCGAAAACCGGTTGTCGTCCCGTCCAGTGTCAGTGTTTTACCAATTAATATAATAATATATATTTTTTTTGTTCGTCCTTCACCCGTCTTGCAGCGAACAACGACGCCACCGCCGCCACTCGCGTATAGGCAACCAAACGGACACTTTGTCTTTGTCTGAGCGTACGTGGGGTGTGTGTGTGTGTGTGCGTGTGTGCGGGCTCGCGTACCGTGGGATCGTTTCACTCAAAATCGATTACAGAACGCCGCCGCCGCCGTCTGTAAATCATTACGGAAAGAAGAGGGTTGTGCCTAATTTTCGGTGAATTTGATTTATCACCACTCCGGTGTGCGTGCGTGCGCGCGCGAGCTACAGAGAAAACGTGTTCACGAAATCTCGACCGCGGGACCTAGAAAACGATTCGTTAACAGCGAGTCGCGAGTTTACACTGTTTTCGCGTCGCCGTTTCTCCCGACGGTGCGGAAAACAAAACGTCGACCCGCGTGCGCGTCTCCTCTGCAGCCATTCGATGTGCAGACCGTTTTCACGTACAGCCCGCATCGGGTAAACGTTGGGCCAGGGACGTACGGTGTTGTTTCACCGTCACTCGTCATTTTAGGTCCTTTACTATAACCGAGTGGAAGCGACTGTTGGATTTCCGTGAAATCGAAAACTATCGGAGAGACTGCCGCAGTCCCGTCATCCCGCGTCCTATACCTCGCGGAAACGTTTGAAAAGGTTTTTTTTTGGTATTTGACGTCGGTTTATAGTGTTATTGTTCCCGTAATCGTGGCCCTGCACGGGGATCGTCGAGAGGAAACCTCATCCACCGTCGCCGTCTACCCGCAATACCAGATAGTACCGAGCGCTAGGTCAGTGTAGTGCCTCTGTTCGCACTCTGTCCACTCTGCCGAAAACGGCGGAATGAGAGGAAAACGAGATTGTTGTCGTCGTCGTGTGCTCGCAGTGACCGTCGCAGCGGACAATCTGGAGCCGTATATTATTATGATATCGTTATCGACGTTGTTACGGTTCCCCGGCAGGACGCGCTCGCGTTCTGTAACGAATTTATTGTGTTTTCTTTTGCTCGGAAATTGACAAACACGATTATTATTGTCTAACGTCTCACTGTCGCTTCGGCGTTGTGTTCTGATTTGATGGTTGACGAAATCGTGTGACGACGACGACGACGACGGTATCGCCGGTTAGGCGCGGTAGTATTTTATTGTACACGACGGTTTCGGGGTTGTACGCCGAGATCATCGTATTATCGCCGCAGTTTTCTAAAATATATAATTTATTATGTGCTCCGACCGACCGTTTTGTGGGTAGGGTTTTTTATGCCGCTTTTAAAATAGTCACAATAATTGATATTGGGCAGTAGGTACACATAATTGTATTCGACACTGCTACACAGTACTCCCTATAAATGTAAATTATAAAAATCATGTGTATTTCACGTACAATATAGAAGCCAAACTCATTCTGCTCGCATTTTTTTTTTTTTTTTTTTTGCTTTTTTAATAGATTTAATTATGTGCAGCCCAAAAGCCTCGGCCCTCGGGGGCTATTATATATCAATTCGGGAAGCCGACAAAACGACCGCTATTCGACGACTACTCTTTCCGCGTGTAATTGGGGTGGAATTTTCCGACGTTATTCCTCCGTATTTTTTTTATATATATATTTTTTTTCAGTATTTATTGACGATACGTAGGTTTTTTTTATCGTTCGCTTCCCGCTGCAGTCAACGTTACTTTTTCTGATTACTTTTCCTCCTCCGACTCGATTTATTTCTTTTATTATATATATATATATATAATATATATAGGTAGGTAATATTTATATTATCATGCGCCGTATTTTCAGTCGGAGCCGCTAATTATGTTTCTGAATTTCTTTCGCAACCGTACACTGATATCGACTACACACGCACGTGTATTAGGTATATAATATGTATACATCATACCGCCGTCGCATTGAAACGCCTTCCCTTCACTGTCAACAATAATGTGTGCGTTACATGATCTCAATAGAAAACCGTTTCCTTGGCGTTTTATGTTTTCGACAAACCTGCGAAGACAAGTAATACGGTTTTTTTTTTCAGTCTAGTGCCTATGTGCGCATAAAATTCGATCGGTATTTTTTTCGTTCTCGGCGAAAACGATCAAATAATAATATTATACGTATACAGTACCCTACAACAAACGAGTTTCTATTTCTTTATTTTTTTTCCCCGGAAATTCTATTACCCGTGCCATATTGTCTATCACGATATATTAAAATATTAGTTACCTCCGTTGTAGTATGTGTTGCAGTGTCAAACTACCAATCGTCGTGTCGCGGCCGGATAACCACCCTGTATTAATATATGTACATCGACTTTCGAGCGGCTCTCGACCGCGCACGACACTGCGTGGCATAGAACTGTTAATTTCAGGTGACATACCTGAATACTACGCGCGTGCTGGCATACTGCTGCTGTTGTCGTGAAAAATGATAATAAACAACACGTAGCTCGTCGTGGCATTCGGTGGGAGGTCATAATATTGTTATTATTATCATACATAATCGTGTGCGCGGTGGTGATAGCAGGCCATAGCGATGATTGTTGCGCTCCATCGTCGGGTAATCGGCGAATAGCATAATATATATATATATATATAATAACACGACGACGACGATGAAAATATTATTATAAAAAATCGCGTGCTTCGAATATATTAATTTTTTGACGGAGCACGCACGCGTACTACCATGGCGTCCGCCAGCCGCGCCGCAGATTATACAATGTATATTTTTTCATTCCGGTTACGATCTGTTCACGATCGTACGGTACACCCGTCATATCGGTTCGCGAGCGTATGCGAATGTATTCTAACCGATTATGTGTTTTCCGCAGGTGCGCCCGACCCGACGGCAGGTCCGAGCGCGGACGACGAGCACACCTGGCACTTGGACGAGGAACAGGTGTGCGAACAGGTCCGGTCGTATCTGACGCACGGTAGCTATTACAACGCCAACAAGCAGCTCAACTCGCTTTTCGCCAAGGTGCGCGAGATGCTCCGGGCCCAGGACTCGAACGGCGCCCGGATGTTGACGCTCATCACCGAACAGTTCCTGTGCGACCCGCGGCTGGCCCTGTGGAAGTCCCAGGGCACTCCGATCACGGACAAGTGCCGGCAGCTGTGGGACCAACTGGGCGCCCTGTGGGTGTGCATCGTGCTCAACCCGCACTGCACGGCCATCGACAAGGGCCAGTGGAAGACGCTGCTGGACAAGTGGACGCACGTCGACATATGCCCGCCCGAGGACCCCGATATGCTGGCGCTGCCGCCCGCCTTCAACGATGTGAGTACCTGCAGTGCGGCAATACCGCAATGGTTCGCGGGTGCACGTCCAAGGTGGGGGCGGGGGAATAAGAGTGCCCCCCCCCGTCCCACACCTTTGACGTCGGCGAATCAAAGTAGTCTTACAGAAGATATCGTTACCGAAATAATCAATAACTATCTACATAATATGGGCTTATGTCAACAAATAATAGACGAACAAATGTATATATATATATATCTATATCGGTGTGTAAGGGTATGGGAACGACGCGTCGATACGATTATTTTGACATAATAATTGTATTAATGTTATTGAGTTACCGTTTTTGTGCGACCTTGCGTTGAAGCCTGAACATGGCAAAACATGAAACGATAATCGTAATACTATTCTATTTGAGGGTAACTAGATTGCGTGCGTTGAAAGTTTGAATGCAAACGAACGCAAACTATTATACAATTTATATTAAATATTAATACATACATTAATTTATGGTACCTAGTTATATTAAACCTACTCTAATGTACTTAAATATAGTATATATATATATATCTATGACTATTAAGTATTAAGTACGCAGTTCAGGGGATTACTTAGTCATGGAAGTCGTGTAAAATCGGGGATTTTATTGATTTTACTTAGTCTCGGAAGTTATATAACATCAAAGAGCTTGTTGATTTTTCTTGAATAAATAACAGGTAAATTGTCAACTAATTCGAATAAAACAATTTCGTCACAGTTTTTTTGAGTGGAAAATAAAATATAGCCTTTGAATGGTAAAACTTGAAAAAGATTGAATGTTAATTTTTATAATATATTAAATCACTTTACAGACCAATAATTAAACCTAAAATAAAATATATTCCCGATCTTATCGATTTTCCGGGGGAGCTAGAAAACATCTCAATGGGTGATGCAGTTCTATGAGCACTGCTTTTACTTACCCCAAAACAGTGTACGATAACGTACATTCAATTTATTCGCATACTTTCGATGTTGACCACCAATCGATTTATTATTATATCGTTTCAGCGAAATCATCATCAGCCGCCCGAGAACGGTTCGGACGACGACGTGGACAATGTCAACTATAGGCCTTCATCTCGGTCTAGCAGGTCCAGCCCGAGGTACAGGAGCAGTTATCCGAGCACGAGCCAGCGAATCAACCGAACGATATTTCACAGGTATGTGAACTACAGACGGCTGTGTAGTCGCACAATTTTTTTTTATGACAGATATACATTTAGACTATTATATGTAATATAATTTATAGGAAGGAACATATATTATCAGTTGCATATTTATATATATTATTTGTCACATAATATGTGTGTTGTTAATTTGTCATTTTTCTTAAAACAAAAAAAAACGTATTCAGTATTTACTCAGAGCCATCACTTACACTTGACAAAATACCGAAATTAAGAATGATCTCAAGTTTGTATTTTCCAAACATAATTTTGTTTTATACCCGCTTTTAACAATCATGAACAATGTTTTCCAATCGAGTATAAAATGCAATAATCTTTGGGAGTACAAAATATTCTTAATTTTAAAATTCAAACCATGCTATACAATAATATTCCGACTGTGACTTGACTCGACATGTTTTATTTCTTCGCAGAGCTTTGGACGCTGTGAGCATGTCCTGGGACAACATACATCTGAAGAACGTGCTGTCCAGCGACACTTACAGCAGTCACATACCGGACAGCACGCAGTCGGGCAGCTTCAACTCCCTGGGACAGCCGCTGTGGCACGAGGCACTGGCCACTTGCGCGTCTCGCGTGGACGCTCTCCGGTCACACGGACACCACGCGGCCGCGCTCAGGTTGGCCGTGTGCGTGGTGCGCACGATGAAGCAGCAGCAGTTGGACGCTCAGCGTCGGTGGCAGGAGAGCCAGAAACCGCCGCCGCCGCGGTGTCCGTCCCGACACTCGAACCCGCCGACCCGGTGCTACGAACTCCGTCCCGCGCAGTCGTGCTCTTACGACACTTACTCGCAAACGCGTCCGTGCTCATCCCGCTGCGTGTCGTGTCCGATGGTCGGCGGCGGCGGTGGTTACGATCGTCTGTCCGCTTCGGCGTCCGGCGGCGGTCCGTCGTCGTCTTCGTCGTCGGCCGCCGCCGCCGCCGTGTCGTCGTCCTCGTCGTCCGCCTGCAGCCTGTCCCGGTGCGGTTACAACGACTCGCGGTCCGGTTACCCCGGTGGTGGCGGCGCGGGCTGTTCCAGTTACCGGTGCACCGCGTTCGCGGACGCTCCACGTCCCAATCTGTGCACCGCGCCCAGGTGCAACAGCTATTGCACGTACTACGACAATCATCCACCGCCGCGCACGCCGGGCGGCCCGATGTCCGGTGGCGGTGGCGGCGGCTTGGGCGGCGGAAACATGGGCGGTGGCGGCTCTTCCGGGTACCGGTACCCGGAGCGGACGAACAGCCGGAACGGCGGAAGCAGTTCCCGGGGCAGCGTGGGGGGCGGTGGCTCCAACCAACAGACCGCCGTGCTGCACAACAGCTGGACCGAAGGATGGGTCGGCCACCCGATGGACCCGATCGGCTGTCTGTTCGACACACTGACTGATGCATCTATAGTTCCTGATCCAAATGTGCCTCATTCGCCGTCGTCATTTTTCGGTACGCGCCTTGCCTGCCTGGTATTATTGATATTGAGTGTATTTGTGCAGCAGATTTTATTTTTCTTTAGACTTCCCCGGGACCGTTCCGCCAACGTTTGTAGATATATTTGTGATTTACATCCGTTTGTAGATAATAAATAGATACCTCGACCGGTCTTTCTTCATTCGCATTTTTGACTGAACACTTATAAGTTTTTAGAGATTTTACAGCAAAGGCGGCTGATCTATAATTTCCAAATATGTATACCGTCGAGTTCAATTTTATTGAAAATAATCATTATACTCTTGAAATATTTGCATCGTTCACGCACGTGCATAATATATTAATTTCACCTGATTTTCAAGAACAACGAAATCGAATTTTGTCAATTTGAAGTTAACCGAAAAACCCGTAAGTCTCGTATGATAATTCTCTCGACAAGACCTACAACTATTACGATATTACCTACTCATCTGTTGCTGCATATTGGTGTATCTTTTATTGTATTATATTGTTTTTATTTTGTCAATTGTTAATAAGCATTATTTAGTATCATCTTTAAAGATTATACGTTGTGTGGTTTTATAATGTCCCTATAAAAATGGAGGATTTACCAGTGAATTATAATAAATAAATATATATAATATGTACTAGCCGTAGCTAATCGTTTGTGATTTTTGTTTGCACAGACGCCAACGCATCCGAAGAGGGCATCCTGCGACCCACTCCTCGCCTCACCCACATACCCGTCGTCGGTTCGCAGGACCGCTCCGAAACGTACCTGTCGCTTGCGGTCGAAGTCGCCCTCATCGGCCTCGGCCAACAGCGCAACATGCCTCCCGGACTTTACGCTCAGGTAAGTTTTTGAAAGTTTCTCTTACACTGACCTATGGCAGCACTGCCGCTGGTCGTATGTGACCGGTTTTTAGTTTTCCGAATTCGGTCGAGTGGTCGGTTCACTATATATTACAATTTCGTTGGAAATAAAATATAAAAATATTCTGCGCCGACTCTTGGCAGCTCGGCGGCCGCCGTGTAGATTTATAATTTGACTATAAATGTTCGCTGGGCGCAGTATGTTCACATTATAATAACTAATGTAGACTATATTTATTAAAATTGATTGCGCAGTATAAAATATATTGTAGAGTTAACAGCAGCGTGTTGTAGAGAATGATTTTTTTTACGACCGTGTGCGACATTTATCACACAATGTCTGCTCCGAGCGAATTCTGATTCCTGGCAACCGATATACATGTACGCAAGCCAACCCCGTTATTACTGGCTGAGCATGTCATGATTATTTTAGACGTATGTACGGTATCAGTCGTGCAGGCATTCGTCCCTTTATTACGTTAAAAATAACTTGATTTATTTTTTTTAACCTAGTTGTTTTATATTTATTGGACCGCGGTGTTTAGGTGCCGAAAATGTTACTCGCACAAGCACGCTTACGCCCTTTTATTCTTCAGTAATGTCTATTCAAAATCTGATTTTTTGAATTTTTAAACATACTTAAACGCAATAATATATTCTCGAGAATTTTGGTATTACCTAAGAAGTATCCTGTGGAGGGACAAACTTCTGTTTTTCAAATGAGATAACCATCCTTTCTACTGTAAATTATTTAGTGGAGAATTTTTCTGAACATTTTGACGTATCAATTCGCACGAGTACAGTTATTGAGTTGTTTTATTTTGTGTACTGAGAATAATAGGACCATGGTATTGGTATTGGAAGATGTAGGGCATATAATGATCTGAACATTTTAGTGACTAATATTAATCTATCAACATCAATAATTTGTATATGATCAATTATACTATAATAAATACTAGATTCAACATTACACCTATTTTATGTTTTAGGACTATTATCCCTAGTACAACAGTTTTAAAAACTAATAACATGTGCGTTAGCATTTTTAACTAGGTAGGTACATCAACATTTTCAAAAAAAAACTATCTATTAAATAATTTACAGTAGTACAAAAAAAAAAAAATCATGGATTTGAAAAGATGGCCGCCTTTGAGTGTATGTAAAAATGTCAAATTCCAACAAATTCTTTATTAAAGGAGACATTGGGGATGGGCATGCTTGGTGAATCAACCTGTATAATATGTATAGTCCACGTACATGTGTGGTTCGAATCGCACGCGTAATAGCATATATTATTTGCAGTTTTAAAATATTTAATTACCCACTATACG
>WHPZ01563048.1:0-18240 GCA_016617965.1 Macrosiphum rosae
ATTTGAAAGACAAAAATCACGTTCAACTTTTGGACTACTTACTTATAGACTTACTTAGATCAATACCTACCAGCTACTATACAATATACCGCACTATTGTACTGGAAAAATGTATCACAGATTAAACTAAACATTAAACACAAGATTCAAGATTGTAAAATCGACAGTGTACATTTTAATAAATAAGTTTAATTACATAATACTTCGTCAACTTTAAGACCTAATTAACGAGTTAAAAAGTTTTTATTTTTTTTTAAATTTAACTGTATTATTTTAATTACAAATTACACCAAGTATTCAACCAATATAACTGTTATTATCATTCTCTTGTGTTCTTGTAACTTAATCAGTTTGTTTATTATAATTTATAATATATTTTAACTACTTTAAAATATTTTAAACAATTTTAACTATTCTACTTGCGTTCTTAATGTGTTAAGAGAACGCTACCCATGCATAGTTACTACGTAATTTATGTCAAGTATAAAAAAATACATAAATATAGGTACTTATCTATTTTTTTATCTAGATAAATTTCTATCAATAATCTAGTATCTTCATCTAGATAATATTTTAGTAACCTAGCTATTCCCAACACTGGGTAATATGTATTCACTGCCACAGTTAAGATGTTTCTATTTAAATTTAGACGTACAAATTCAGCAAGGTGACAAAAACAGATAGATAATATTGAACGTTGACTACAAATCGAATTCAAGTGATATATAAATATAAAATTATGCAAACTTAAATTCATCACCACACGGAAACCATATAAATTTTTATATGAGATTAGAGGAGTTCAACGTCGGCAACAAATCGTACTTCTGCGATAATGTTTGTGTATAAATCAGTAATAATAATCAACAGTGCAGGTGACTGCGATACGTCCGATTACTCACTGACGGTGTACTATAATTTCAGCTAAAAGTGAATACCGATCAACCAAATTATCCAAAAAAATAGTCAACAGTGCTTTAGGTTTTCAATAATTTACCATTTTATTTTTACTTTAACGTCTTGATGCTCTATGGCAATTTAAAATAACATAATATAATGCATATATTATACGGTGTGCCAACGAGATTTGGGTACACTCTATAACTCAGTTACCTCCATTATTAAGTATTATAACTATACATATTTTGGAATTCTGTCTATGAGAGATTGATGATGATCCAATTGCCTACATTTATATTCCACAAACAGAATTCGAAAGTTATTTGTTACCGAGTAGTATGGGTAATTTAATTATCCAGTATACCCTATTTTCGCATACACACTTATTTTATATAATATAATTATATACATAGTATGGTAGTCATAATAATTATGATAGGTACAATTTATAACATTGATCAAATAGGTACACGAAGAAAGAAAAGGGGAAAAAACTAACATTAAGTTATAGTGGCATCATTAAGGGTGCGACTGGGTGGTTATGACTTATGACCATTGGAATTGGACTGAGATGGACCAAGGAAGGGTGTTTGACTTCTGGAGATATATGATGGTAGTTAATGCTGGCATGATCAGGTGCGTCGATTGAGTCATCTAAAAGAGATGAAAGGAATCGGATGTCCACTTCAAGACGACGTGAGGAAAGTGGGGGAATATCCAACGCACATTGCATTGGGGGAGTAATCATTTGCTTGACGTCAACGTTTTCGCGTTTTTATTTCATCGGATTCGAAATTATTGCATTTCAATTACCGCGTGCGCTGGTAGTGAAGACGAGAAGTCTCAATCGCCGCAACAGAACGAAAGCCACAATAGGACTATATACATTTTGGTAGAATGAAAATGCACGGTCGACGTACCCCGAAAATCCGTTTGGATCGTAAAGCATAGGAAAATTATTATTGCATAATATAATACACGTTTTCATATCGTTTAGAATAAAAAATATATTTGCATATTTTTGACTCGCCAATCGCACATTAATACAATACAGTGTAATAAATAATAATAATAGTGTTGCAATAAATTATATAATAAATAAATATAATAATAATGATAAATAATATAATAATAATGATATAGTATTATGATGCCGATTACAACAGCGAGTCGTCGCGATAATGTGAGATCCAAATAAAATCCATTGTGATGACATACAGTATATGCGTGGGAATTGCAAGTACGGTGGTTGAGTGACGTCAGCACAACGATGACACTGCAACTGCAGCTGTTAGGGATGAATTATTATTCCGGCGGAGTGTAAACGTTCGTACACGGACAGGCGTCCGCCGTGTGGTTGGCCACCCAGTTCAGGTATCTGTTCACTCGGGAGTACACGCCTGGTCGGTTGGCCTGGGCGCATCCTTCTCCCCAGGATACCACTCCTGCAGGAAGGACGAACGAAACGAAAAACAAAACAATAATAATTAAATCGGAAGTTGTACCCGAGTTGACGAATTTCGATTAATATTATAATATACTGTATACTCACCGACTATGTGGTAAGCCGTGTTGTTGGCGATGTGCATCGGGCCGCCGCTGTCGCCCTGTGAACACAAACGAAAAACGCAATAAAGATTACGGGAACAAAAATAAACTACTAACTGGTGATTTTAATAAAAAAAAAAAACAATAAATAACGATTGCCGTGATCGGATGGATTCACAGTGATCGATATCAAAGCGGCAGCCAGGATATTTTGAGGCCCCAAGTCTCCCGAAATGATACCGAATGCTGTATGAACGAAGTTTTATGTAGGTACCCGTACAATTACGCTCAGAAAAAAATATGCAGATGACATTTCCGAAAACGCGCAACAGATCGTGTCGTGATGGATATTATTAATATTATACATATTGGTAGGGTATCTGGAGTGGTAACGGCAATATCATCTCGTTGTACCGGAACAGTGTGCAGGAGGCCGAACGAAAACTTTAACCGCGCCGGTTCGTTAATTAAAATTATTGTTCGACTATATTATTATTACGATTATTAATTATTAAAACAAATACTATACCGCGGTGCGCGTTGTTTTGTAACTGTCAAACGTTTCGATTGTTTCGGGAGCAGGTTTTATTGAAATATCGTTATTCCTACTCTTTGTAGTATTATCATTACGCCGTATTGTAAGTCTGAAAACGTCAGATGCACTCGTAACGCGCGAACGCGATTCGCAGCCACAACGTGTACGTAAAGTATAATAATAATAATAATAATAATATACACGCGAGTAGGGAGCGAATTAATTATTATACATGCGAACCGCGTTGTCTTATCGAAACTTACCTGGCGAACTTTGGGCGGCCTGGATTTCAAATGCTTTCCGAGTATCGCGACGATGACGACTTAAGTACGCGCCCGTGCGCTCTTAACCGTAAACTTCCGCTTCGGTATTATATTAATGTGATGACGGCGCACAATAATAATTATCACGGCAATAATAACAATTATAATATACTATATACGCTTATTATTGGTTGTGCATAATATCAAAACGATGGTATTCGCTTGTTCGCGGTTCTGTTCGTGACGCCTCGGAAAACATGCCCCCCCCCACCCACCGGCACCCTTCCAACAAAAGCCCGCGGCGTGCACAAAAACCATCGACATCACCCCGAAAACGTTTGAACGTACGATAATGGTATGATAATTATTACTATTATTCATACGGGTGTAGTAATTGGATTTACGTGACCGCTCTCCCACAGCAACCAACGTTACTTAAAATATGGTATTTCATAGTTAGAAAAACAATCGCTGAGAAATTATTACTTGGCACGAGTCCTTTTTGCCTTCCGGATATCCGGCGCACATCATGTTGGCCGTAATGCGTTTCTCGTCGTATTCCGTCTTTTTGCAATCGTCGTTGCTCATGATCGGCACGTACACCTCGTGCAGTACCTGCGACGACGAACCTCCCTGTTTCTTGGCTCCCCAACCGGTGATGACGCCCTCGTAACCGGCGAAACTCTTGCCTGCAAAGGTAAACGGTCGTATTTATTTATAATCCTACGCGTTGGCACCGCCGCGTCGTTATATGGCCGTTATTGGGTAACCACAACCCGATTTGAGTTCTGAACACCGCGGTTACCTTCGGTCGGCAGACAGACCGGATGAATACCGGTGTTGGGTCCGAATTCCACCCCATCGGTTTCCATACGCAACAGTGCGATGTCGTTGTTGTAAGACGTCGGGCTGTACCCCTTGTGTTTGATCACCCTCACCACTTTGAAGTCGATGTGTTTCGCTTCTTCTGTATTACTGCGATCGTGTTCCAAAAGTCGCACGCCGATGTTCTTCGCTTCGAATCTATATTATGTTTGAAATCGTAGTTCGGAATATTAAAGTTGATATTTTTTTTTTGGACGAGTGATTGAAAACAAAAATATATCTAATCCATCAAATCGCAGCTGTATACACTTCATAATATATAATTATATAATGTGACAAAAATAAACAAATCTAAGTCGAAATGAATTTGAAAAATCGTTTTGACTAATGGCGCACTGCCGAACAAGGTCGAAATCATGTTAAGTACTTTCAAACATTTTAAGAGATTTTATTTTAATCCACTGAGATTTCATCGGACATTTTCCCCAAAACTTGACGTTCGAAATCTGTCTCGTCTGTTTGGGCGCACCTTAACGGAAATCATTCGCGAGTGAAAGTCTTGAATTTTTGAAAGCTTTTAAGTACTTATAAAACTATTTGGGGAATTACTGAAGGTATACCGAACACCCCGCTGAAAGTAAAAGTTTATTATATTTTTGTCGTTGTCCGAAAATGTGTTTTCACGAAACATTGTAGTCGTCAATCTTCTTCGATTCTAATAATATAATATATGATATAGGTAGACAATAAATAGACAATTATTATAGCGACGGCCGACGGCAGTACCGTATCGTAGGTACGCATATTATGGGCACCGTGAAAGTTATTTCGTCAGTGAAAAAAATATTACGATGTTATGATAAAATTATCTTCAATCATCCCAGCATTGGAATCGGACGTGTTTAGTACTTTGAATAGTCTTACTTTATAAAATATTTCATAGGTAGGTTATAATATTATTATGATAAACTGTTGTAGGTACCTATACGTATATGTAACAGTGTCTCAAAAATACGGTAATATGTTAAAGTTTATACTTGTACAATTTTTCAAATTGATTGGGCCCGTGTACGCGCATATTATAATTCTACATTTATATATAGTGTGCATCGTATAAAATTAGGTTTATAAGTTACCCGTGCACGCAATGGGCGGCCGTCATGACGTATTTGTGATTGATGACCGTCGCTCCGCAGTAGAATTTGCCCTTGTACGTGAGCATGGCCATCCACGGGTATTGGTGCATGTACGTGGGGGTGCCGCCGACGATTCTGTTCTTCTTGCCCAACGCTCCGCAAGCTTTGATAACAATAATTATTATTACTATCTATCATTGGTACGCGTATATAGGCGATAATAGTATACAATGCAGGGTAGTAGGTATGCGCAGTGTTTATCTGCGGTGACTTTGTGGTTAACTGCACGGTGGCCCTCCCCGCATATATACTCGTGAATATGCCATTATAGTAAGATAATACGGTGAGACACACGAACATTATCGATGAGTTTATTTAACGGTATATTATTAATTGTGTATACTCACTGCACGGGGTGCACGTGGACTGGTCGATCGGCGTTATGGGCGGCTCGGCGGCGGGTTCTTCGGTGTGGTTGATGATGCCGATAATGTTTTGCCACCAGTTGACGTAATCCGCGAACGCCGATTGGCTGAGATCGCCGGGCTTGCCCTCGGAGTGGTTGACCGTGACGAGTACCTTAAAAAACAACGGGCACACAGGCGTCAGTCAACAATATATATACGATAAACGAAATCTCGGCGAATCGATCATTTTCTATCGGTCGACCGAATGTGTATCACGAGCTTTTCCACTCACCGGTGCCCGCTGGAAAGAGGGTCCGACCAGCGCCGCGACGGTCACCAAGCACAAGACTTTCCACATGGTTGGATATTATGTTTATATAATACGCTGGTTTCTGAAAACGCGACGGGTGACCGTTAATAATATGCGTAGAAAAATCTAACGAATGTTTAGATTTCGGACGCAGGCGATGGTGTGTGTCGACTGTTCGATTGAGTGAACTGCACTGATCATAAACTCACACCGGACGCGAGTATTTATATTGGCCCGACTCGGATTTTTTTTCGTCGGTTTTTCGCGTCGTATTGCGATCGCGCGCATCGCGTCCGCGTATACGGTTTCGACCAATACCAAGGTCATGGTCGGCTCCGGGCCTTGCCGGGCACCACCGGTCGTCGGTCGTCTGTGTGCCTGCAGACGCTAGTAATAATAACGACGATGATGGCAATGTTAATGACGATGATTGTGATAACGGTGGCGCCTGGGTCTGACGTCGCGAGGCTTCCGCAACATGGTTTATTGCTGATAACAACGTCCGACACGGGTCGGGTGAGCATCGGCCACTACCGCGGTTTCTAGGTCACGTCCTAATTCCGCATATTAATCGTCCCGAATAACGATACCAACGCGAATGAATCTATGCTTGGGTTTCAGCGGAATTGAAGTGAATCATGGGGGAGGGAAAAAAACCGATCGCAAATAGTGGATCAGACGTAGGTATCCCACATAATTTGTATTATAATGGTGACATCATTCGGTTCACTACGGCCGTGTCCTTTAATATTGTTTCGTATGCTATTATTGTTCATGTATAGCTAATAACCCGAAATATGGTCTACAAGCGAGCCTCGTGTGAAATATAGCCTAACCTAGAACGATCGAAAACATCACGTGTTTTTATCATATCAATTCAAGGATGACCGGGTTAATGAAACTGTCTAACCAATATCACAACTTCAACAAACTTAATATTAAAATATACATCATTAATTTTCTCCACAAAAGTATACCTAACTTGGACATACTTCTATATGTAACACATTATGTTATATTTGTATCATCAAAATCATGTTGCCTCTTAATGTTAGTAGTTAGCCTTACCACTGAGTTCATATTTTGTAGGGATAAACATACAAATATTTTTCTGGTAATTAAAATTCAAAATCATCTTAATTCGATAAGAAAATTTAAAAAATATTATGTTACTTTTAAATCAAATAGTAAAGATAATAAAGTAAAACCAAAATATAAGCTTTAACTAAATAATTTTTTATTGTCCAGTCTTCTAATATAACCACCAATCATCCAGTAAACCTTCTAGATTTGTAATACCTATCTATATATTTATGGGCAATTATGTTTAACTAATTAAATTGATTCACCGTGTACCTATCATTATTTATCTAAATCTAATGACGAATGAAAAAAAAAACAATTTGAATACGGTTGAACATGAAATAAAAATTGTCGTAAACGATTAAAACCAAAAAAAAAGTCTTTATTATTCCATTACCACAAGTTACTATTCGTTAGATATACGCTTACATAACATTGAAATCGATAAAAAAAAAATAATTACAATAGTCAATAGGTATAATAGGTATTAGATACATCGTTTCCTCCTATAATACAAATCGACCTAGACAATATTATCGACTTAATAATTCTTTCGTTGTTTTATCTCGTGTTAACTGTTTTTTGTTTACAAAATAAGTAGGTACCTAAGTAGTTATCTTGCAGTACCCAACGTCCTTATCTGAATCGTTTTTTTTTTATGTTTCTGCGTAGCCGGTTCTCCCGATTTCCGTATAGCTCTAGTGTTTTCTGTCGACCCCTGGCTACGATTTTTTCTTGAAAACTAATGATAGATATTTCAAATATCGTGTTGGATGGTTATGGCCGAATATCTGCGATGTTCCAGCTTCCAGCTAAGGTAATCCATTATTAGCACATAAGTATTTTACAACGATAATATTAGTTTAATGCACTACTATAACTTTCACAGCTGTTGACTACCAAAAATGCATGATTGAATAAACTAAATCTAAAAATACTAAATTCCATTATAGGTAGAGCCTGCCTTATATATATATTATAGAGTAGTACTTCAAGTACCTAATGTCAATCGACCTCTTAAAACAAAAATATAATGCTTGTATTATAGTTGTTAAAAATACATTGAGAAAATTAAGTGAATATTTGACAACCAGACAGCCACTTTTTATTCAAAACTTCCTTCAATGTCAATAATCATAACTCTTGATTATAATAATAAATATGTACCATCTATCAAACTATAAGTCATTGGAGACATTTGTGTTACGATTTCCTCGATGAATAAGTCTTAAAATTGTTTTACGTATTTATCTTGAATTACCTACCTACGTTATAAATTTATAAAATAAAGTATTAGTTAAAATATAACCATTGACATATGCTGCACACAATAAAAAAAAAAATGTCTCTATGATTTTTCAAATAAATAAATGCAATCCAAAAGAATTAAGAAATAAATCTATTGCGCACGATTCATACATGAATGAGTTAAATAATATTTATTTTTAATGGGACACTCCTTATGACCAAACTAATTTTATCACAATACGTCTTTACGGGGAATAATAAATAAATACGTAGTATGTTTTATGTCTCATTTAAGCGTCGATATAATATTTCGAACCAATTTGTAATATGTAATGCAATTAGTCACGTTCAGTTTGACTTACCTTCCTATTTATAACTCATCAGTTACAATATATAATTTGTGCCCACATATTGTCTAGCCAAGTAAACTGAGTACATGTTTTTATGTATAATAATCAAATAGACAGGTAATAAGTAATTACATATTTTAAAGTAAATTTTTACAAACGTGTCAACTATTCAACGTTTATTATGAATGTAGGTATAGGTATAGCAACATGAAGAAACTAATAATATTTTAAATAGGTAATAACCCTGCAGTCACAAAACTATAGATGGATTATGTACATGTAAATAAAATAATATTTTAGATAAAAATATGTAGTTTTCGTTATTATGTGCATATTTTTTTAAACGATAAATAATATCTTTGTTACACGTACGTCTCGTGACTGGATTCGAATATCACCGATGGAAAATATTACTGCAAAAACCTTTAGGAGTAAGCCACGGGCTTCGGGAGAAATAAATAATTGGTTATTGAATATTATTGTGTACCTAACAAATTAAAAACAAACAACGGTTTTCGTGTAAAAACCGTACGCGGTGCCATGGTTATAGTGACCTATATAATACGTCTTTTTTTTTATCGTATATCATATTGAATCGTCTCGTTAAGTTTTAGTATTTCACTAGTCGTCTTTGTGTCCGATTTATATACTTATATCGTATCTAGTAAATAGTATTTTATACCACCAGCGGATCTACGAGTTTAGTCGAGCGAATTATTTTTATTTTATGTACACAACGTCCGCGCAATCCGATAGCCGTTAAAGTTTAAACCGTTAAAACGAAATCGTCGCAAGTTATGAAAAATATCGTAACTTGAATAATGCCATTGCTGTAGACGAACGCAGACAAGTGCTGCATTTGACGCAGTAAAGTTTACAAGTCAATCCTTTTTAACGATACAACAAAATATAAAATTCATACAACTTTTATTATGATATTATATTATTATATCTTATATCGGACGACGAATGCATGTGTGTATTTAGTAATGAAAAATGAAACGGTATTTTTTATTTATTTTAATAATATTCATTTAGCTATCGGGATAGCGATTGTAAATATTTTATTGACAGCAATGACGAGACGGGCACAATTTAGGATATTTATCACCTTTGCCAATTTTGCGAAAGGCATGATTTCTATATTTTCCGAGCATAACATAGGTGTTATATTTCAATGAGTTGTTTTGTACTCGACAGTATTTGATTTTGATTATTGTGCAATACACGTTAATCATAGAAAATAAATTATCACTTTTTTCATAATTATTTAATTCCTAATAAAAATCAAAAGCCTTTCATAATATCTCTTATCTGAGTTATAGGGCGATTTTCTCTGACGAGAGGACCGTGAAAATTTTTAAACCTGCTGGATGGTATTGACTTTGTATACCTATACCTTAATACCTAGATTTTAAAAATGCGTACATATTTTATTTTAAGCGAAATAAAACAAGAGGAACTACACGAGTTTCGTAATCTGTCTGGTGTAGAGTGAAAGCAAAAATTATTGATAAAATCTGAATACAGAATAGGTACTGCCTACGCATCATAATAATATCTTAGCTATCATATTCATAATTTGTATTAACAACTATATAAGTACCTAAAAACAAAAAATGTTCATTATAAGATATTATGAACGTTTAAAAATTAATGTATTTGCATTATAAATAATTCAGTAAGATTTTAATATTATATTGTTTTGTGATTCCTATAATGGTCACCTAAAATGTTTAATTTTGTAGGTAAGTAAAAAGTTAATAATATGTAATAATGGTACTTTGATAGATCTATATAGATAAGAGTAATCTAAAAAGAGATAACTCATAGTTTTATTCCATTTCCTGTTATAAATGTCTTAAACATAAAGTACGACTTTCACTGTACAATTGTAATTTGATTTAAAATGTATGTAAAATATTACCAACAGAATTCAGTAAAATTCAGACTTGGAAGCTAAAATATATCAATCATTTATATATGCATATTTATAGATCCTGAGTGGAACGATGAATGTATTGATTTTACAATGATGTGGGTTTTTTATTTTTATTTTTGTGTCTGTGCACACGATTAGTAGTCGAAATAATGCTTCGATTTTCAACTTCAGTATCTTGTTCTATGGGAAAGTGAATAGTTGGTACTATTTAAAATTTCCAATAGTTTTCAAAAGCGCCCGGAAAAACAAAATAAAAATTATGGAAAAACGGGATTTTTTACTCAAAATCAGTTTTTGACAAAATCGATTTTCGCTTTTGGTGTAACTCTAAAACATATGATCGTAAATACATAAAATGTTCACTGAATGTTTATATTGGACTTTTTTATACACGAAAAATTTTTCAAAATATTTTGACTTGTTTTGAGCTGTTTACGGATATACTCAGGTTCAAACTTTTTTATGGTTTTTTTCTATAAATGTCAATAAAACTCTATTTGTTAGTTAAAAAAGATTGGAAATTTAATACAAAGCTCCTACTATGTTGTTACAATGAAGTTTGAAAAATATTAAAAATCCTTTGTCACAGTTTTTTTTATACGCATTTAAAGTTCAAATTTTGACAAAATTTATCACATTTAAAATTTAATAATAATTTTGTAGTTAAAAATGTATAAAATGTTCAACTTTTATAGCTAAGGATTAAATATTTAAAACAAGATTCCACGTAAATAGGTTATATTATATAAATTACTTTATTCACCTTATTATCATCAAATATATACTTAGTAATATCATAAGCTGACTGATCGTTTTCGCTCAGAATCGTTTTTCTTGTATAATGATATTAAATCATTGAATTCAAGTTTAATACAATCCATTATATATTGATCCACTTGTAACCTACTGTACAGCAGAGCGACATCCACTTACCCACATTTTTATATTGTTTTAACAATATAAGAGAAGGGGATGACAATGTGATAGCCTATTAACGTTTAATATTATGAAAAAAATAGACGTTGCAGTAAACGGAAATTATACTTAAACCAAAATAAAAATTACAAATATCTTTTCGAGATAATATTATATTAGCATCGTCCTGTCGTTAACTACAAAAATCACTTTGTATATAAACATATTTTAATACGCAATAATATTTTACTGGGTCAAACAAAAATAATTTAAATACCTATACAGTTGGATAGTTACTATATAAATTAAAAATATTATTTTTCAGAACTTACTAGCTGTTCATTTAAATTATCCGTTATACAACAATGTTAAGCAGTCTAGAATTTTAATGGAACTACGAGCTATTTTATTATTATTATGTAAATTGATTTTAATCGTTTATGCCTACACATTTGAACACAAATTGTCACGCTTAAAATATATTTAATGATCTATTTTACATACTTATCGTCCGATTTAATAATGCGTGTTAATTTTGCTTAAATTATTTTAATTTCTGTAAAAAGTAATTTTATGTGTAAAAATTAGATTTTGCGTAGTAGGTTAGGTATAATGTTTGTTTAATCGTTTTATTGCATATCACAATTTGTATAGTATTATCATAATATTTTATTGTTTGCAATATTTAAAGTTACCTACATATTATCATCTATTATATATGTGTAAAGGTATGCATTATAATTTATAACAATTATTGTCTAAGCTCATCAACACGATTCGTGGAAAACTACAGTGATTATCTTAACAAAGTCGGTACATACATTATAACAGCTTTTGCCATAAACAAACAACGTATTACAACAATAATATTCATGGTCAAGATATAATATACTCAGCAAGTATAAACAATTATTTTTAAAACATTTTCAAACAGTGTAACTTGTTCCTACTTTTGACAATACTATAATATACTTTCAAGTAGAGATAAATCTGAGTATCAGGTATATTGTTTTACGCCAGTATACAAAAAATAAAAAATAAATGTAAATATGGTTTCACGACATAATAATAATTGTCGAAACGTTGAAAAAAACTGTTTTAGATACAACAGCCGTGCCAAGTTCGTAAAGACAATAATACGAATGGGGTCAAACTATTAACACAATTACATCACTTTCGTAATACTTATTATGTTTGACAAAATCGGTGTTTCTGTATATTATATTTTATAATATGCACTAAACATAATCACTGGATCGAACAGGATTATTTACGGGCAATAATAATAATTGTAGCTACTTTTTCGATTACAGAATTTTCGAAGGTAATTCTTTAGAAATTAATAACGTGATCAACTGCTGATAACAATCGCAAACCAAACGTATACTTACTTCCTTTCGAATAAAATAAATATAGATATATTTTTTTTTTAAGCTATTTTATTATATACTATTAGAATTTATAGTAATAAGCGTTTTTTTTTTTTTACCTACCTATAGGTGCGTAATGCGTATAAATCGGCTGTCTAGCGTACCGCTATCCATAATATAGTCTCATAGTAGGTATAGTTATGTAAACTCAAAACACGATATTTGTATTGTATTTGTATTGCACTCAAGGCTGTAGTATTTTTTTTTAAACGGGAGTGGGGTGCAGAGGAATATAATGATATTTAGGCCGAATAAATAGCTTAGAAAATGTCGATAATTTCTTTTTAAGAAAAGTATATATCTATATACATCAAGATGATTGATATATATCATGACATCTTAAATATTCTTAATAATGATAAATTAACTACCTATATAGATATACATTTTACAATGTTACGACAACACTTATCTGTACGAGGACTTCCACGATAATGATTGCTCGGGCCTGTGCACCTATATTGTTTATAGACTACACGTATATGCATAATGCATATTATGGCAAATGATTAACGTAGTTAATATATTATTTACAAACGCAAACCAATCTATGCGCCTCTTTATAAAATGTTAATCTCGTGTGAATATAATATTGAGATTTTTTTATGTTTTTATTTATTAAAAGAATATTTACAATACGTACAATACGTACAAATAAGATATTTTTTTAATATATAGGTATGCGAAAATATAGATGAACAATAATCTAGAATGAGAAAGGGGGGATAGACTATCCAGTGATAGTTCTTTTTTTTCTATGTTTATACGAGTATACTATTATTTTTACATTAATAAATTATGTCTTATGTCTGGAGGTCAAAAACAAATTGTATAACGATAAAAATGCAACGTTTTTAGACGCATTTCCCGTGTTGCTAGAAACTTGAAATTTGAACCATAACTTCCTAATAATCGTCTCATGCAAAGTATGAATTAAGGAGTTCACTCCCTTCAGGCCTTTTGATAAGTGTGATCTGTAGTTACTCTATACTATACTAATAGCCATGTAAGTACCTGGTACCTACATGTTTCAAAACTTAAAGTCATAATCTTTTTTGACTATTCATTATCTATTTTTGCAGGTGACTGTATATTATAATTCTACGGGATTATTTAATCGAACAAACCCGGTTTCATTATTCATTATATATAATAATAGTAATAATAGTAATAATATTGCTTCACGTAAGACCATTATTAGGGCATCAATATATTATGTGACATATTAGAACATATATATATGTATACCGTTTAATATATTCCGGACGCGTATATGACAACTCCTAATGTGTTCACTATTATTTTTGTTTTATACCTATACGCACGCGATATATTATATGTTTCGTTTGAACGAGGCGCGGGCTCCAACCTCGGGAACCGTGAAAGTTTGCACAAACAAACAACACGTGGCGGTAAAGCTCGGTCGTTAGGTATAGGTACATGTAGGCACAGCACGCGTGTCCGGCGTGAGCAAAGTAATGCAAACGCGAATTTGATAAGAATATCATATATTAATTATTAATAAAATCAGCCTCCATGACATTGGGAAACGGACAAGGCCGTCGCGCGGCGTACATTTATTGAGGTATAGAGATAAAATAATAACATAATGCGATGATGGTATACGGCATGATTCGTGTCACGGCTGCAGCGTTTGACCCCATAAACCGCACAGATAATAGAATTTTTAGGATTACAATAGCGTCAATTTTTCGAGAGTAATTAATTTGTTTAACGGCTGTGAAAAATAATAAAATCCAACGCGGTGTACCTAGCTCTTATATCTGTATACGTCGAAAATGGATTCTGGCGAGCTGGACGCGAACCCGGCATGGGGCCGGAGCTGTCCCATTATGTTATGACGTTTTATGCACACAATATTATTATATTATTATGTTATAGGCACACAATTGACAACCAGACACGCGGTATATCTATCAATTTAAAAGTCAATTTAATTTTTCGCGTCAATTGTCATGTGATTTTTGTGCTGATCATGACCGTGGCAGCTCAATAGATGGTATATATTATTTAACACAATATGATAATAATATTATACGAACGTTTTCGCTCATTTTCAGTAAAGATACCCAGATAAATATTGATATAGTAACTTGAACTATACACTTATCTTATAATTACGTATATTTAATTTTTATGTAGGTACCTAAATCGGTCGTGACTCGTGGCTGTACATTTGAATAAGATATGACTTCATCAAATTTTGATAAGATTTCTTTCGCATTCGTAATATTTACCCACACAGTTTTTTTATGTGGGTTGGGGCGAAATCAGTTATAGTCCCCCAGCGTTTTGACGATTATGTTTTTATAGAAACGGTCGTTTTATCGTATACACTTTGAATTTGCTAGCATGATCGTTAGAAACGAAGAACACAAAGAACACATCAATATAATACCTCTATTTCCTCAGATATAAAATACTTTGATATTATTCTTAATAATTAAGACTAACCTAGCATACCATCTAAAAGCAAAACGATAATAGTCAAAAGTCACCTATATCTCCATATCAAATAATCCATAAATCAAAGATATAGGTACGGAAAATATTGTATAGAAGTCACTCATAAGATCCACGTTAGCTATTGCTTATGCCATTTAGATTTGGAGCATAAAGGCGTCCCAACATCATATTATTACAACCCTCCACCTTATTACATTTAAACCCAGGTACATATCCAACGACGTACTCAACAATGATATAAAAACCAAAACATTATAGATTGGCACTAAAGTTTCAACTAAAAATTACAAACGCATTCAAATTCTTAAACCTCCACATGTTCATCTAATTCACTTCCTGTAAATCAAATGCACCGCCTAAATTGTAAATATTGTAGAGACTTTCTATAATAAATACAAAACATAATTAAAAAAAAAAAAATATCCATTTTCAATGGATAAATTATTTTCTCTCCTCGGGTTAATATCAAAATAAATGTACTTCATGATAATATTTACTTATTGTGCAATGAACAGATTGTAAATATTTTACAATAAAAAAAAAAAATATAATAAGTCTCAAGACGAAAGTATGAAACACAATATAATATCTTAGATAAATACAAGACACGTGTACCATATTGTATATTATTATGTTTTACTTTTGAAGACACGCTATGCTATTGAGGAAATATACTGGGATTGCGGTGGAATTTACAACCTGAAAAGTACATCCAAAGAAAGTATCAACGAATATATTATTATATACCCAATTATACGCCCTGAAGGGAAAACGCGTTAGGAGAAAATATGATCTTCAGCATTTTCCACAATGCAAAAAGAATTGGATAAGTACACAAGGTGTGATAAGAGATTGCGTTTTTCTGAAACGGCTTCGGAAATATTAATAATACAAAACAAAAAAAAAAACTATAGCAACACCTACTATACTCATTTTCTCTCGAAAGTAGAAATAGGTAAGTATAATACTTACCTGTGAATAATACGAATTGGTGTTAACGTCGAACTCTTCTTTGAAAAGGCTGCGTTTGTTCTTATATATTATGTTTTACAAAAAAAAAAAAAATAGAAGCTTACAAGAATATATTTTTACACTCGTCGTTATTTTCGAAAATATGCTCTTTTTTATCAAAGAGCACTTGCGCGCGTTTGATTTTTCGTGGTACGTTTTTTTAGTTTTACTACCTACGTATTATATTATACAGGTAGTAATTCTCTGCACAGACAATTTCGTAAAAAATATATGGGGAATTTTATGGGTAATTTGTTTTTTAACTTTAGAACAAAATAATACGGATAAACTCGGAAAAAATTTAAATCATTGTGGTCTAAGTCTAAATGTTTTTTCTTAAATGACTTAGACCTTGCGTGAAACTGTCCAAGTTGTATCTGGAAATCAGGGGTTCATAATTTGTTAATGCAAAAAGGTTTGTCAAACCAAAATATGAGTTTGTTTTAAAGGTATAGTTTAAAATGTAACAGCCGTTGTCACAATTAATTTTCCTGCTCTAATAAATACTAAAAGATTATTATGTGATTATAATATATTAATATGATATAAAAAGTTATACATATACCTACTACATAATATGTTATATGTATAATAATTAATAGTGTAAATTAAATGTAGATAAAAATAACGTATATTTATGTTTATATAATCTTGTACCTATGGTATTGTAGAAGTCATAAGTAAGTAAGTAAGTACTAACTACTTAAGATAATATACTATAAATGAATAGTAATGGATATAATCAAACTTGACGTGTGTGATAAACGTTGTATTTCTGAATACAAAGTGAACGACCACATTGTGAAATAACTACACGATGTTGAATTGGAGTGACTATTTCGTGAAAAAGTATTCATTTTATGAAATGTTTTCGAATTTCACCAAGTGCTAAAAAGCCGTTTCCATTTCATGAAGTGGTAATTTTTTCATGAAAAGATCGATTTTGCGAATTGTCCACAACATTATAGTACATAATATTATCAATGTAACGAAAATTTCCAAGGACCGCACTACCCAAACCCGCCAACCAGCAGTTTCCAACATCGGGCCTTTATAAGTAGCCTCAGAGACCACAAAACTCCACTACAGAATATGATGGGTCAGTCTCTGATAATAAGTTATGACTTATAATATAATATACAGCTCATCGTCATCATATTATATTGGTTGTTCAACACCACTAAATTTGTTTCAATATTACCTTACGTACTATCATATTGTCTTAATATATTTAAATAATATGTAGGTGCCTGATTTTAGTTCGTGATGATTATTTATAGTTTCAACTTTCAAGCTTCAAACATATTATGATAAATAACACATACAAAGCAAAGACTTAATCGTAATGAATAAACATTTCCCGCACTTTGGATGACTTAAAATTGTTCCGCCCCCCGGCATCACAGTAGACTAATTGACCTTTTCACCTAAATTAAGTCCTGCACATGAACATATTATAATAATATTATATTGTATATTATAGGCATATTAGGAGTGTATCGTGTACTGGCATGTGCTTATTTATATCTTGTAAACTACATTTCTTTGTTAACTCGAGTATTTAGGTTTCATGTAAAGTGCGTACAACTATAAAAGTGTTTTTTACGAATGTTTTATGTTTTTTTCATAGTCAAATCGACCGACCGCGACGCTGGCAATTCATTAATCACAAAGCGCATTAATGGGGTTTTAATTAAAATAAAAAAAGTCTTCCATTACGAGTAGTATAAAACCACGTATTGAATAAAATGTATACTAACGTGCAATTTACCTGCGGTAGCATTAACATAGTACGTAGGTTCCTATAAATTAAATTTTATACAATTTATTCGTAACCGGCAATCGGAATC
>WHPZ01563049.1:0-18155 GCA_016617965.1 Macrosiphum rosae
ATTTGAAAGACAAAAATCACGTTCAACTTTTGGACTACTTACTTATAGACTTACTTAGATCAATACCTACCAGCTACTATACAATATACCGCACTATTGTACTGGAAAAATGTATCACAGATTAAACTAAACATTAAACACAAGATTCAAGATTGTAAAATCGACAGTGTACATTTTAATAAATAAGTTTAATTACATAATACTTCGTCAACTTTAAGACCTAATTAACGAGTTAAAAAGTTTTTATTTTTTTTTAAATTTAACTGTATTATTTTAATTACAAATTACACCAAGTATTCAACCAATATAACTGTTATTATCATTCTCTTGTGTTCTTGTAACTTAATCAGTTTGTTTATTATAATTTATAATATATTTTAACTACTTTAAAATATTTTAAACAATTTTAACTATTCTACTTGCGTTCTTAATGCGTTAAGAGAACGCTACTCATGCATAGTTACTACATAATTTATGTCAAGTATAAAAAAATACATAAATATAGGTACTTATCTATTTTTTTATTTAGATAAATTTCTATCAATAATCTAGTATCTTCATCTAGATAATATTTTAGTAACCTATCTATTCCCAACACTGGGTAATATGTATTCACTGCCACAGTTAAGATGTTTCTATTTAAATTTACACGTACGAATTCAGCAAGGTGACAAAAACAGATAGATAAATTCATCACCACACGGAAACCATGTACATTTTTATATGAGATTAGAGGAGTTCAACGTCGGCAACAAATCGTACTTCTGCGATAATGTTTGTATATAAATCAGTAATAATAATCAACAGTGCAGGTGACTGCGATACGTCCGATTACTCACTGACGGTGTGCTATAATTTCAGCTAAAATTGAATACCGATAAACCAAATTATCCGAAAAAATAGTCAACAGTGCTTTAGGTTTTCAATAATTTACTATTTTATTTTTACTTTAACGTCTTGATGCCCTATGGCAATTTAAAATAACATAATATAATGCATATTATATTATAGGGTGTGCTAACGAGATTTGGGTACACTCTATAACTCAGTTACCTTCATTATTAAGTATTATAACTATACATATTTTGGAATTCTGTCTATGGGAGATTGATGATGATTCCACAAACAGAATTCGAAAGTTATTTGTTACTGAGTAGTATGGGTAATTTAATTATCCAGTTACCCTATTTTCGCGTACACACTTTATATAATATAATTATATACATAGTATGGTAGTCACAATAATTATGATAGGTACAATTTATAACATTGATCAAATAGGTACACGAAGAAAGAAAAGGGGAAAAAACTAACATTAAGTTATAGTGGCATCATTAAGGGTGCGACTGGGTGGTTATGACTTATGACCATTGGAATTGGACTGAGATGGACCAAGGAAGGGTGTTTGACTTCTGGAGATATATGATGGTAGTTAATGCTGGCATGATCAGGTGCGTCGATTGAGTCATCTAAAAGAGATGAAAGGAATCGGATGTCCACTTCAAGACGACGTGAGGAAAGTGGGGGAATATCCAACGCACATTGCATTGGGGGAGTAATCATTTGCTTGACGTCAACGTTTTCGCGTTTTTATTTCATCGGATTCGAAATTATTGCATTTCAATTACCGCGTGCGCTGGTAGTGAAGACGAGAAGTCTCAATCGCCGCAACAGAACGAAAGCCACAATAGGACTATATACATTTTGGTAGAATGAAAATGCACGGTCGACGTACCCCGAAAATCCGTTTGGATCGTAAAGCATAGGAAAATTATTATTGCATAATATAATACACGTTTTCATATCGTTTAGAATAAAAAATATATTTGCATATTTTTGACTCGCCAATCGCACATTAATACAATACAGTGTAATAAATAATAATAATAGTGTTGCAATAAATTATATAATAAATAAATATAATAATAATGATAAATAATATAATAATAATGATATAGTATTATGATGCCGATTACAACAGCGAGTCGTCGCGATAATGTGAGATCCAAATAAAATCCATTGTGATGACATACAGTATATGCGTGGGAATTGCAAGTACGGTGGTTGAGTGACGTCAGCACAACGATGACACTGCAACTGCAGCTGTTAGGGATGAATTATTATTCCGGCGGAGTGTAAACGTTCGTACACGGACAGGCGTCCGCCGTGTGGTTGGCCACCCAGTTCAGGTATCTGTTCACTCGGGAGTACACGCCTGGTCGGTTGGCCTGGGCGCATCCTTCTCCCCAGGATACCACTCCTGCAGGAAGGACGAACGAAACGAAAAACAAAACAATAATAATTAAATCGGAAGTTGTACCCGAGTTGACGAATTTCGATTAATATTATAATATACTGTATACTCACCGACTATGTGGTAAGCCGTGTTGTTGGCGATGTGCATCGGGCCGCCGCTGTCGCCCTGTGAACACAAACGAAAAACGCAATAAAGATTACGGGAACAAAAATAAACTACTAACTGGTGATTTTAATAAAAAAAAAAAACAATAAATAACGATTGCCGTGATCGGATGGATTCACAGTGATCGATATCAAAGCGGCAGCCAGGATATTTTGAGGCCCCAAGTCTCCCGAAATGATACCGAATGCTGTATGAACGAAGTTTTATGTAGGTACCCGTACAATTACGCTCAGAAAAAAATATGCAGATGACATTTCCGAAAACGCGCAACAGATCGTGTCGTGATGGATATTATTAATATTATACATATTGGTAGGGTATCTGGAGTGGTAACGGCAATATCATCTCGTTGTACCGGAACAGTGTGCAGGAGGCCGAACGAAAACTTTAACCGCGCCGGTTCGTTAATTAAAATTATTGTTCGACTATATTATTATTACGATTATTAATTATTAAAACAAATACTATACCGCGGTGCGCGTTGTTTTGTAACTGTCAAACGTTTCGATTGTTTCGGGAGCAGGTTTTATTGAAATATCGTTATTCCTACTCTTTGTAGTATTATCATTACGCCGTATTGTAAGTCTGAAAACGTCAGATGCACTCGTAACGCGCGAACGCGATTCGCAGCCACAACGTGTACGTAAAGTATAATAATAATAATAATAATAATATACACGCGAGTAGGGAGCGAATTAATTATTATACATGCGAACCGCGTTGTCTTATCGAAACTTACCTGGCGAACTTTGGGCGGCCTGGATTTCAAATGCTTTCCGAGTATCGCGACGATGACGACTTAAGTACGCGCCCGTGCGCTCTTAACCGTAAACTTCCGCTTCGGTATTATATTAATGTGATGACGGCGCACAATAATAATTATCACGGCAATAATAACAATTATAATATACTATATACGCTTATTATTGGTTGTGCATAATATCAAAACGATGGTATTCGCTTGTTCGCGGTTCTGTTCGTGACGCCTCGGAAAACATGCCCCCCCCCACCCACCGGCACCCTTCCAACAAAAGCCCGCGGCGTGCACAAAAACCATCGACATCACCCCGAAAACGTTTGAACGTACGATAATGGTATGATAATTATTACTATTATTCATACGGGTGTAGTAATTGGATTTACGTGACCGCTCTCCCACAGCAACCAACGTTACTTAAAATATGGTATTTCATAGTTAGAAAAACAATCGCTGAGAAATTATTACTTGGCACGAGTCCTTTTTGCCTTCCGGATATCCGGCGCACATCATGTTGGCCGTAATGCGTTTCTCGTCGTATTCCGTCTTTTTGCAATCGTCGTTGCTCATGATCGGCACGTACACCTCGTGCAGTACCTGCGACGACGAACCTCCCTGTTTCTTGGCTCCCCAACCGGTGATGACGCCCTCGTAACCGGCGAAACTCTTGCCTGCAAAGGTAAACGGTCGTATTTATTTATAATCCTACGCGTTGGCACCGCCGCGTCGTTATATGGCCGTTATTGGGTAACCACAACCCGATTTGAGTTCTGAACACCGCGGTTACCTTCGGTCGGCAGACAGACCGGATGAATACCGGTGTTGGGTCCGAATTCCACCCCATCGGTTTCCATACGCAACAGTGCGATGTCGTTGTTGTAAGACGTCGGGCTGTACCCCTTGTGTTTGATCACCCTCACCACTTTGAAGTCGATGTGTTTCGCTTCTTCTGTATTACTGCGATCGTGTTCCAAAAGTCGCACGCCGATGTTCTTCGCTTCGAATCTATATTATGTTTGAAATCGTAGTTCGGAATATTAAAGTTGATATTTTTTTTTTGGACGAGTGATTGAAAACAAAAATATATCTAATCCATCAAATCGCAGCTGTATACACTTCATAATATATAATTATATAATGTGACAAAAATAAACAAATCTAAGTCGAAATGAATTTGAAAAATCGTTTTGACTAATGGCGCACTGCCGAACAAGGTCGAAATCATGTTAAGTACTTTCAAACATTTTAAGAGATTTTATTTTAATCCACTGAGATTTCATCGGACATTTTCCCCAAAACTTGACGTTCGAAATCTGTCTCGTCTGTTTGGGCGCACCTTAACGGAAATCATTCGCGAGTGAAAGTCTTGAATTTTTGAAAGCTTTTAAGTACTTATAAAACTATTTGGGGAATTACTGAAGGTATACCGAACACCCCGCTGAAAGTAAAAGTTTATTATATTTTTGTCGTTGTCCGAAAATGTGTTTTCACGAAACATTGTAGTCGTCAATCTTCTTCGATTCTAATAATATAATATATGATATAGGTAGACAATAAATAGACAATTATTATAGCGACGGCCGACGGCAGTACCGTATCGTAGGTACGCATATTATGGGCACCGTGAAAGTTATTTCGTCAGTGAAAAAAATATTACGATGTTATGATAAAATTATCTTCAATCATCCCAGCATTGGAATCGGACGTGTTTAGTACTTTGAATAGTCTTACTTTATAAAATATTTCATAGGTAGGTTATAATATTATTATGATAAACTGTTGTAGGTACCTATACGTATATGTAACAGTGTCTCAAAAATACGGTAATATGTTAAAGTTTATACTTGTACAATTTTTCAAATTGATTGGGCCCGTGTACGCGCATATTATAATTCTACATTTATATATAGTGTGCATCGTATAAAATTAGGTTTATAAGTTACCCGTGCACGCAATGGGCGGCCGTCATGACGTATTTGTGATTGATGACCGTCGCTCCGCAGTAGAATTTGCCCTTGTACGTGAGCATGGCCATCCACGGGTATTGGTGCATGTACGTGGGGGTGCCGCCGACGATTCTGTTCTTCTTGCCCAACGCTCCGCAAGCTTTGATAACAATAATTATTATTACTATCTATCATTGGTACGCGTATATAGGCGATAATAGTATACAATGCAGGGTAGTAGGTATGCGCAGTGTTTATCTGCGGTGACTTTGTGGTTAACTGCACGGTGGCCCTCCCCGCATATATACTCGTGAATATGCCATTATAGTAAGATAATACGGTGAGACACACGAACATTATCGATGAGTTTATTTAACGGTATATTATTAATTGTGTATACTCACTGCACGGGGTGCACGTGGACTGGTCGATCGGCGTTATGGGCGGCTCGGCGGCGGGTTCTTCGGTGTGGTTGATGATGCCGATAATGTTTTGCCACCAGTTGACGTAATCCGCGAACGCCGATTGGCTGAGATCGCCGGGCTTGCCCTCGGAGTGGTTGACCGTGACGAGTACCTTAAAAAACAACGGGCACACAGGCGTCAGTCAACAATATATATACGATAAACGAAATCTCGGCGAATCGATCATTTTCTATCGGTCGACCGAATGTGTATCACGAGCTTTTCCACTCACCGGTGCCCGCTGGAAAGAGGGTCCGACCAGCGCCGCGACGGTCACCAAGCACAAGACTTTCCACATGGTTGGATATTATGTTTATATAATACGCTGGTTTCTGAAAACGCGACGGGTGACCGTTAATAATATGCGTAGAAAAATCTAACGAATGTTTAGATTTCGGACGCAGGCGATGGTGTGTGTCGACTGTTCGATTGAGTGAACTGCACTGATCATAAACTCACACCGGACGCGAGTATTTATATTGGCCCGACTCGGATTTTTTTTCGTCGGTTTTTCGCGTCGTATTGCGATCGCGCGCATCGCGTCCGCGTATACGGTTTCGACCAATACCAAGGTCATGGTCGGCTCCGGGCCTTGCCGGGCACCACCGGTCGTCGGTCGTCTGTGTGCCTGCAGACGCTAGTAATAATAACGACGATGATGGCAATGTTAATGACGATGATTGTGATAACGGTGGCGCCTGGGTCTGACGTCGCGAGGCTTCCGCAACATGGTTTATTGCTGATAACAACGTCCGACACGGGTCGGGTGAGCATCGGCCACTACCGCGGTTTCTAGGTCACGTCCTAATTCCGCATATTAATCGTCCCGAATAACGATACCAACGCGAATGAATCTATGCTTGGGTTTCAGCGGAATTGAAGTGAATCATGGGGGAGGGAAAAAAACCGATCGCAAATAGTGGATCAGACGTAGGTATCCCACATAATTTGTATTATAATGGTGACATCATTCGGTTCACTACGGCCGTGTCCTTTAATATTGTTTCGTATGCTATTATTGTTCATGTATAGCTAATAACCCGAAATATGGTCTACAAGCGAGCCTCGTGTGAAATATAGCCTAACCTAGAACGATCGAAAACATCACGTGTTTTTATCATATCAATTCAAGGATGACCGGGTTAATGAAACTGTCTAACCAATATCACAACTTCAACAAACTTAATATTAAAATATACATCATTAATTTTCTCCACAAAAGTATACCTAACTTGGACATACTTCTATATGTAACACATTATGTTATATTTGTATCATCAAAATCATGTTGCCTCTTAATGTTAGTAGTTAGCCTTACCACTGAGTTCATATTTTGTAGGGATAAACATACAAATATTTTTCTGGTAATTAAAATTCAAAATCATCTTAATTCGATAAGAAAATTTAAAAAATATTATGTTACTTTTAAATCAAATAGTAAAGATAATAAAGTAAAACCAAAATATAAGCTTTAACTAAATAATTTTTTATTGTCCAGTCTTCTAATATAACCACCAATCATCCAGTAAACCTTCTAGATTTGTAATACCTATCTATATATTTATGGGCAATTATGTTTAACTAATTAAATTGATTCACCGTGTACCTATCATTATTTATCTAAATCTAATGACGAATGAAAAAAAAAACAATTTGAATACGGTTGAACATGAAATAAAAATTGTCGTAAACGATTAAAACCAAAAAAAAAGTCTTTATTATTCCATTACCACAAGTTACTATTCGTTAGATATACGCTTACATAACATTGAAATCGATAAAAAAAAAATAATTACAATAGTCAATAGGTATAATAGGTATTAGATACATCGTTTCCTCCTATAATACAAATCGACCTAGACAATATTATCGACTTAATAATTCTTTCGTTGTTTTATCTCGTGTTAACTGTTTTTTGTTTACAAAATAAGTAGGTACCTAAGTAGTTATCTTGCAGTACCCAACGTCCTTATCTGAATCGTTTTTTTTTTATGTTTCTGCGTAGCCGGTTCTCCCGATTTCCGTATAGCTCTAGTGTTTTCTGTCGACCCCTGGCTACGATTTTTTCTTGAAAACTAATGATAGATATTTCAAATATCGTGTTGGATGGTTATGGCCGAATATCTGCGATGTTCCAGCTTCCAGCTAAGGTAATCCATTATTAGCACATAAGTATTTTACAACGATAATATTAGTTTAATGCACTACTATAACTTTCACAGCTGTTGACTACCAAAAATGCATGATTGAATAAACTAAATCTAAAAATACTAAATTCCATTATAGGTAGAGCCTGCCTTATATATATATTATAGAGTAGTACTTCAAGTACCTAATGTCAATCGACCTCTTAAAACAAAAATATAATGCTTGTATTATAGTTGTTAAAAATACATTGAGAAAATTAAGTGAATATTTGACAACCAGACAGCCACTTTTTATTCAAAACTTCCTTCAATGTCAATAATCATAACTCTTGATTATAATAATAAATATGTACCATCTATCAAACTATAAGTCATTGGAGACATTTGTGTTACGATTTCCTCGATGAATAAGTCTTAAAATTGTTTTACGTATTTATCTTGAATTACCTACCTACGTTATAAATTTATAAAATAAAGTATTAGTTAAAATATAACCATTGACATATGCTGCACACAATAAAAAAAAAAATGTCTCTATGATTTTTCAAATAAATAAATGCAATCCAAAAGAATTAAGAAATAAATCTATTGCGCACGATTCATACATGAATGAGTTAAATAATATTTATTTTTAATGGGACACTCCTTATGACCAAACTAATTTTATCACAATACGTCTTTACGGGGAATAATAAATAAATACGTAGTATGTTTTATGTCTCATTTAAGCGTCGATATAATATTTCGAACCAATTTGTAATATGTAATGCAATTAGTCACGTTCAGTTTGACTTACCTTCCTATTTATAACTCATCAGTTACAATATATAATTTGTGCCCACATATTGTCTAGCCAAGTAAACTGAGTACATGTTTTTATGTATAATAATCAAATAGACAGGTAATAAGTAATTACATATTTTAAAGTAAATTTTTACAAACGTGTCAACTATTCAACGTTTATTATGAATGTAGGTATAGGTATAGCAACATGAAGAAACTAATAATATTTTAAATAGGTAATAACCCTGCAGTCACAAAACTATAGATGGATTATGTACATGTAAATAAAATAATATTTTAGATAAAAATATGTAGTTTTCGTTATTATGTGCATATTTTTTTAAACGATAAATAATATCTTTGTTACACGTACGTCTCGTGACTGGATTCGAATATCACCGATGGAAAATATTACTGCAAAAACCTTTAGGAGTAAGCCACGGGCTTCGGGAGAAATAAATAATTGGTTATTGAATATTATTGTGTACCTAACAAATTAAAAACAAACAACGGTTTTCGTGTAAAAACCGTACGCGGTGCCATGGTTATAGTGACCTATATAATACGTCTTTTTTTTTATCGTATATCATATTGAATCGTCTCGTTAAGTTTTAGTATTTCACTAGTCGTCTTTGTGTCCGATTTATATACTTATATCGTATCTAGTAAATAGTATTTTATACCACCAGCGGATCTACGAGTTTAGTCGAGCGAATTATTTTTATTTTATGTACACAACGTCCGCGCAATCCGATAGCCGTTAAAGTTTAAACCGTTAAAACGAAATCGTCGCAAGTTATGAAAAATATCGTAACTTGAATAATGCCATTGCTGTAGACGAACGCAGACAAGTGCTGCATTTGACGCAGTAAAGTTTACAAGTCAATCCTTTTTAACGATACAACAAAATATAAAATTCATACAACTTTTATTATGATATTATATTATTATATCTTATATCGGACGACGAATGCATGTGTGTATTTAGTAATGAAAAATGAAACGGTATTTTTTATTTATTTTAATAATATTCATTTAGCTATCGGGATAGCGATTGTAAATATTTTATTGACAGCAATGACGAGACGGGCACAATTTAGGATATTTATCACCTTTGCCAATTTTGCGAAAGGCATGATTTCTATATTTTCCGAGCATAACATAGGTGTTATATTTCAATGAGTTGTTTTGTACTCGACAGTATTTGATTTTGATTATTGTGCAATACACGTTAATCATAGAAAATAAATTATCACTTTTTTCATAATTATTTAATTCCTAATAAAAATCAAAAGCCTTTCATAATATCTCTTATCTGAGTTATAGGGCGATTTTCTCTGACGAGAGGACCGTGAAAATTTTTAAACCTGCTGGATGGTATTGACTTTGTATACCTATACCTTAATACCTAGATTTTAAAAATGCGTACATATTTTATTTTAAGCGAAATAAAACAAGAGGAACTACACGAGTTTCGTAATCTGTCTGGTGTAGAGTGAAAGCAAAAATTATTGATAAAATCTGAATACAGAATAGGTACTGCCTACGCATCATAATAATATCTTAGCTATCATATTCATAATTTGTATTAACAACTATATAAGTACCTAAAAACAAAAAATGTTCATTATAAGATATTATGAACGTTTAAAAATTAATGTATTTGCATTATAAATAATTCAGTAAGATTTTAATATTATATTGTTTTGTGATTCCTATAATGGTCACCTAAAATGTTTAATTTTGTAGGTAAGTAAAAAGTTAATAATATGTAATAATGGTACTTTGATAGATCTATATAGATAAGAGTAATCTAAAAAGAGATAACTCATAGTTTTATTCCATTTCCTGTTATAAATGTCTTAAACATAAAGTACGACTTTCACTGTACAATTGTAATTTGATTTAAAATGTATGTAAAATATTACCAACAGAATTCAGTAAAATTCAGACTTGGAAGCTAAAATATATCAATCATTTATATATGCATATTTATAGATCCTGAGTGGAACGATGAATGTATTGATTTTACAATGATGTGGGTTTTTTATTTTTATTTTTGTGTCTGTGCACACGATTAGTAGTCGAAATAATGCTTCGATTTTCAACTTCAGTATCTTGTTCTATGGGAAAGTGAATAGTTGGTACTATTTAAAATTTCCAATAGTTTTCAAAAGCGCCCGGAAAAACAAAATAAAAATTATGGAAAAACGGGATTTTTTACTCAAAATCAGTTTTTGACAAAATCGATTTTCGCTTTTGGTGTAACTCTAAAACATATGATCGTAAATACATAAAATGTTCACTGAATGTTTATATTGGACTTTTTTATACACGAAAAATTTTTCAAAATATTTTGACTTGTTTTGAGCTGTTTACGGATATACTCAGGTTCAAACTTTTTTATGGTTTTTTTCTATAAATGTCAATAAAACTCTATTTGTTAGTTAAAAAAGATTGGAAATTTAATACAAAGCTCCTACTATGTTGTTACAATGAAGTTTGAAAAATATTAAAAATCCTTTGTCACAGTTTTTTTTATACGCATTTAAAGTTCAAATTTTGACAAAATTTATCACATTTAAAATTTAATAATAATTTTGTAGTTAAAAATGTATAAAATGTTCAACTTTTATAGCTAAGGATTAAATATTTAAAACAAGATTCCACGTAAATAGGTTATATTATATAAATTACTTTATTCACCTTATTATCATCAAATATATACTTAGTAATATCATAAGCTGACTGATCGTTTTCGCTCAGAATCGTTTTTCTTGTATAATGATATTAAATCATTGAATTCAAGTTTAATACAATCCATTATATATTGATCCACTTGTAACCTACTGTACAGCAGAGCGACATCCACTTACCCACATTTTTATATTGTTTTAACAATATAAGAGAAGGGGATGACAATGTGATAGCCTATTAACGTTTAATATTATGAAAAAAATAGACGTTGCAGTAAACGGAAATTATACTTAAACCAAAATAAAAATTACAAATATCTTTTCGAGATAATATTATATTAGCATCGTCCTGTCGTTAACTACAAAAATCACTTTGTATATAAACATATTTTAATACGCAATAATATTTTACTGGGTCAAACAAAAATAATTTAAATACCTATACAGTTGGATAGTTACTATATAAATTAAAAATATTATTTTTCAGAACTTACTAGCTGTTCATTTAAATTATCCGTTATACAACAATGTTAAGCAGTCTAGAATTTTAATGGAACTACGAGCTATTTTATTATTATTATGTAAATTGATTTTAATCGTTTATGCCTACACATTTGAACACAAATTGTCACGCTTAAAATATATTTAATGATCTATTTTACATACTTATCGTCCGATTTAATAATGCGTGTTAATTTTGCTTAAATTATTTTAATTTCTGTAAAAAGTAATTTTATGTGTAAAAATTAGATTTTGCGTAGTAGGTTAGGTATAATGTTTGTTTAATCGTTTTATTGCATATCACAATTTGTATAGTATTATCATAATATTTTATTGTTTGCAATATTTAAAGTTACCTACATATTATCATCTATTATATATGTGTAAAGGTATGCATTATAATTTATAACAATTATTGTCTAAGCTCATCAACACGATTCGTGGAAAACTACAGTGATTATCTTAACAAAGTCGGTACATACATTATAACAGCTTTTGCCATAAACAAACAACGTATTACAACAATAATATTCATGGTCAAGATATAATATACTCAGCAAGTATAAACAATTATTTTTAAAACATTTTCAAACAGTGTAACTTGTTCCTACTTTTGACAATACTATAATATACTTTCAAGTAGAGATAAATCTGAGTATCAGGTATATTGTTTTACGCCAGTATACAAAAAATAAAAAATAAATGTAAATATGGTTTCACGACATAATAATAATTGTCGAAACGTTGAAAAAAACTGTTTTAGATACAACAGCCGTGCCAAGTTCGTAAAGACAATAATACGAATGGGGTCAAACTATTAACACAATTACATCACTTTCGTAATACTTATTATGTTTGACAAAATCGGTGTTTCTGTATATTATATTTTATAATATGCACTAAACATAATCACTGGATCGAACAGGATTATTTACGGGCAATAATAATAATTGTAGCTACTTTTTCGATTACAGAATTTTCGAAGGTAATTCTTTAGAAATTAATAACGTGATCAACTGCTGATAACAATCGCAAACCAAACGTATACTTACTTCCTTTCGAATAAAATAAATATAGATATATTTTTTTTTTAAGCTATTTTATTATATACTATTAGAATTTATAGTAATAAGCGTTTTTTTTTTTTTACCTACCTATAGGTGCGTAATGCGTATAAATCGGCTGTCTAGCGTACCGCTATCCATAATATAGTCTCATAGTAGGTATAGTTATGTAAACTCAAAACACGATATTTGTATTGTATTTGTATTGCACTCAAGGCTGTAGTATTTTTTTTTAAACGGGAGTGGGGTGCAGAGGAATATAATGATATTTAGGCCGAATAAATAGCTTAGAAAATGTCGATAATTTCTTTTTAAGAAAAGTATATATCTATATACATCAAGATGATTGATATATATCATGACATCTTAAATATTCTTAATAATGATAAATTAACTACCTATATAGATATACATTTTACAATGTTACGACAACACTTATCTGTACGAGGACTTCCACGATAATGATTGCTCGGGCCTGTGCACCTATATTGTTTATAGACTACACGTATATGCATAATGCATATTATGGCAAATGATTAACGTAGTTAATATATTATTTACAAACGCAAACCAATCTATGCGCCTCTTTATAAAATGTTAATCTCGTGTGAATATAATATTGAGATTTTTTTATGTTTTTATTTATTAAAAGAATATTTACAATACGTACAATACGTACAAATAAGATATTTTTTTAATATATAGGTATGCGAAAATATAGATGAACAATAATCTAGAATGAGAAAGGGGGGATAGACTATCCAGTGATAGTTCTTTTTTTTCTATGTTTATACGAGTATACTATTATTTTTACATTAATAAATTATGTCTTATGTCTGGAGGTCAAAAACAAATTGTATAACGATAAAAATGCAACGTTTTTAGACGCATTTCCCGTGTTGCTAGAAACTTGAAATTTGAACCATAACTTCCTAATAATCGTCTCATGCAAAGTATGAATTAAGGAGTTCACTCCCTTCAGGCCTTTTGATAAGTGTGATCTGTAGTTACTCTATACTATACTAATAGCCATGTAAGTACCTGGTACCTACATGTTTCAAAACTTAAAGTCATAATCTTTTTTGACTATTCATTATCTATTTTTGCAGGTGACTGTATATTATAATTCTACGGGATTATTTAATCGAACAAACCCGGTTTCATTATTCATTATATATAATAATAGTAATAATAGTAATAATATTGCTTCACGTAAGACCATTATTAGGGCATCAATATATTATGTGACATATTAGAACATATATATATGTATACCGTTTAATATATTCCGGACGCGTATATGACAACTCCTAATGTGTTCACTATTATTTTTGTTTTATACCTATACGCACGCGATATATTATATGTTTCGTTTGAACGAGGCGCGGGCTCCAACCTCGGGAACCGTGAAAGTTTGCACAAACAAACAACACGTGGCGGTAAAGCTCGGTCGTTAGGTATAGGTACATGTAGGCACAGCACGCGTGTCCGGCGTGAGCAAAGTAATGCAAACGCGAATTTGATAAGAATATCATATATTAATTATTAATAAAATCAGCCTCCATGACATTGGGAAACGGACAAGGCCGTCGCGCGGCGTACATTTATTGAGGTATAGAGATAAAATAATAACATAATGCGATGATGGTATACGGCATGATTCGTGTCACGGCTGCAGCGTTTGACCCCATAAACCGCACAGATAATAGAATTTTTAGGATTACAATAGCGTCAATTTTTCGAGAGTAATTAATTTGTTTAACGGCTGTGAAAAATAATAAAATCCAACGCGGTGTACCTAGCTCTTATATCTGTATACGTCGAAAATGGATTCTGGCGAGCTGGACGCGAACCCGGCATGGGGCCGGAGCTGTCCCATTATGTTATGACGTTTTATGCACACAATATTATTATATTATTATGTTATAGGCACACAATTGACAACCAGACACGCGGTATATCTATCAATTTAAAAGTCAATTTAATTTTTCGCGTCAATTGTCATGTGATTTTTGTGCTGATCATGACCGTGGCAGCTCAATAGATGGTATATATTATTTAACACAATATGATAATAATATTATACGAACGTTTTCGCTCATTTTCAGTAAAGATACCCAGATAAATATTGATATAGTAACTTGAACTATACACTTATCTTATAATTACGTATATTTAATTTTTATGTAGGTACCTAAATCGGTCGTGACTCGTGGCTGTACATTTGAATAAGATATGACTTCATCAAATTTTGATAAGATTTCTTTCGCATTCGTAATATTTACCCACACAGTTTTTTTATGTGGGTTGGGGCGAAATCAGTTATAGTCCCCCAGCGTTTTGACGATTATGTTTTTATAGAAACGGTCGTTTTATCGTATACACTTTGAATTTGCTAGCATGATCGTTAGAAACGAAGAACACAAAGAACACATCAATATAATACCTCTATTTCCTCAGATATAAAATACTTTGATATTATTCTTAATAATTAAGACTAACCTAGCATACCATCTAAAAGCAAAACGATAATAGTCAAAAGTCACCTATATCTCCATATCAAATAATCCATAAATCAAAGATATAGGTACGGAAAATATTGTATAGAAGTCACTCATAAGATCCACGTTAGCTATTGCTTATGCCATTTAGATTTGGAGCATAAAGGCGTCCCAACATCATATTATTACAACCCTCCACCTTATTACATTTAAACCCAGGTACATATCCAACGACGTACTCAACAATGATATAAAAACCAAAACATTATAGATTGGCACTAAAGTTTCAACTAAAAATTACAAACGCATTCAAATTCTTAAACCTCCACATGTTCATCTAATTCACTTCCTGTAAATCAAATGCACCGCCTAAATTGTAAATATTGTAGAGACTTTCTATAATAAATACAAAACATAATTAAAAAAAAAAAAATATCCATTTTCAATGGATAAATTATTTTCTCTCCTCGGGTTAATATCAAAATAAATGTACTTCATGATAATATTTACTTATTGTGCAATGAACAGATTGTAAATATTTTACAATAAAAAAAAAAAATATAATAAGTCTCAAGACGAAAGTATGAAACACAATATAATATCTTAGATAAATACAAGACACGTGTACCATATTGTATATTATTATGTTTTACTTTTGAAGACACGCTATGCTATTGAGGAAATATACTGGGATTGCGGTGGAATTTACAACCTGAAAAGTACATCCAAAGAAAGTATCAACGAATATATTATTATATACCCAATTATACGCCCTGAAGGGAAAACGCGTTAGGAGAAAATATGATCTTCAGCATTTTCCACAATGCAAAAAGAATTGGATAAGTACACAAGGTGTGATAAGAGATTGCGTTTTTCTGAAACGGCTTCGGAAATATTAATAATACAAAACAAAAAAAAAAACTATAGCAACACCTACTATACTCATTTTCTCTCGAAAGTAGAAATAGGTAAGTATAATACTTACCTGTGAATAATACGAATTGGTGTTAACGTCGAACTCTTCTTTGAAAAGGCTGCGTTTGTTCTTATATATTATGTTTTACAAAAAAAAAAAAAATAGAAGCTTACAAGAATATATTTTTACACTCGTCGTTATTTTCGAAAATATGCTCTTTTTTATCAAAGAGCACTTGCGCGCGTTTGATTTTTCGTGGTACGTTTTTTTAGTTTTACTACCTACGTATTATATTATACAGGTAGTAATTCTCTGCACAGACAATTTCGTAAAAAATATATGGGGAATTTTATGGGTAATTTGTTTTTTAACTTTAGAACAAAATAATACGGATAAACTCGGAAAAAATTTAAATCATTGTGGTCTAAGTCTAAATGTTTTTTCTTAAATGACTTAGACCTTGCGTGAAACTGTCCAAGTTGTATCTGGAAATCAGGGGTTCATAATTTGTTAATGCAAAAAGGTTTGTCAAACCAAAATATGAGTTTGTTTTAAAGGTATAGTTTAAAATGTAACAGCCGTTGTCACAATTAATTTTCCTGCTCTAATAAATACTAAAAGATTATTATGTGATTATAATATATTAATATGATATAAAAAGTTATACATATACCTACTACATAATATGTTATATGTATAATAATTAATAGTGTAAATTAAATGTAGATAAAAATAACGTATATTTATGTTTATATAATCTTGTACCTATGGTATTGTAGAAGTCATAAGTAAGTAAGTAAGTACTAACTACTTAAGATAATATACTATAAATGAATAGTAATGGATATAATCAAACTTGACGTGTGTGATAAACGTTGTATTTCTGAATACAAAGTGAACGACCACATTGTGAAATAACTACACGATGTTGAATTGGAGTGACTATTTCGTGAAAAAGTATTCATTTTATGAAATGTTTTCGAATTTCACCAAGTGCTAAAAAGCCGTTTCCATTTCATGAAGTGGTAATTTTTTCATGAAAAGATCGATTTTGCGAATTGTCCACAACATTATAGTACATAATATTATCAATGTAACGAAAATTTCCAAGGACCGCACTACCCAAACCCGCCAACCAGCAGTTTCCAACATCGGGCCTTTATAAGTAGCCTCAGAGACCACAAAACTCCACTACAGAATATGATGGGTCAGTCTCTGATAATAAGTTATGACTTATAATATAATATACAGCTCATCGTCATCATATTATATTGGTTGTTCAACACCACTAAATTTGTTTCAATATTACCTTACGTACTATCATATTGTCTTAATATATTTAAATAATATGTAGGTGCCTGATTTTAGTTCGTGATGATTATTTATAGTTTCAACTTTCAAGCTTCAAACATATTATGATAAATAACACATACAAAGCAAAGACTTAATCGTAATGAATAAACATTTCCCGCACTTTGGATGACTTAAAATTGTTCCGCCCCCCGGCATCACAGTAGACTAATTGACCTTTTCACCTAAATTAAGTCCTGCACATGAACATATTATAATAATATTATATTGTATATTATAGGCATATTAGGAGTGTATCGTGTACTGGCATGTGCTTATTTATATCTTGTAAACTACATTTCTTTGTTAACTCGAGTATTTAGGTTTCATGTAAAGTGCGTACAACTATAAAAGTGTTTTTTACGAATGTTTTATGTTTTTTTCATAGTCAAATCGACCGACCGCGACGCTGGCAATTCATTAATCACAAAGCGCATTAATGGGGTTTTAATTAAAATAAAAAAAGTCTTCCATTACGAGTAGTATAAAACCACGTATTGAATAAAATGTATACTAACGTGCAATTTACCTGCGGTAGCATTAACATAGTACGTAGGTTCCTATAAATTAAATTTTATACAATTTATTCGTAACCGGCAATCGGAATC
>WHPZ01563054.1:0-13703 GCA_016617965.1 Macrosiphum rosae
ATATCATTGAATTCAAATTTAATACCATCCATTATACCATGACCCACTTGTAACCTACAGTACAGCAGAGCGACATCCACTTTCCCACCTTTTTTTAGTTTAAGATAGTACCAATTGTGAGGAGTCTTCTATCAACATTTATAATGTTAGGTATGAAAAGAAAAACTTTTGTAAATTTCTAATTGAAATTTTCCAGAAAAAATTGAAGAATTCTAAATTCTAATATTTGATATACTATATTTTAATCATTACAAACAATAATTTGTGTTTCTGCTAAAAACGAAGAAATAAAAAAAAACCTTAAGTAAAGCTAAAAAAACTAATTTTATCATATGATTTTTCAATTTTTGCTGTTTTTGAACTGGGGGTGCTGAAGCACCTCCAAGCACCCCCCCCCCTAGTTGCGCCTATGATCCCGAGTGAGTTTCTCATATGGTAATTCGAACAGTATATTATCAGGTAGGAAATCTACCTGGGGTAGATGGCGCCATGGCGGACACATTGAGGAGGGAGATAAAATATATAGGTAGCTGGTAGCCTATATTAGTACAGCTTTGTAGTTGAAAAAAAATGTGTATACAGTGTACCTAAAATAGTATTGAAGTCATAATTGATCATCCCGCATTTTAAGGAGTATTTAATATTTATATATTAATATATTTTGGGGGGTTATTACTTATTTTATTTATTTTTATGGACAAACCGGCTAACCGGCTAAATAACCTAGCTTTGTGAAAGATGTATGTTATCAGTGTGTATTTTATCGCTTGAAATATAATTTATTGGAGTATTGGTGTACGCGCGATAAATGAGATTATTTTTATCAATTAACTTATCAAAACAATTCTTATCGTTGACCTTAGTTAGGTACCACTGAATATCTCAGATGGGTGACTTTGTATTTAAATGGGGTTTTCGGGAGGTGATAGGGAGCACTTAAATACATATTTTCAGACCAATTTCAAATTTTTAGCTCAATCGGTGCGCGCATGCGCAATACAACTTACTTTTTTTTAAATGGCAACCCCAGTTTTTTTCTGCAAGATCGGGTAGAGTATTTTTTTTAAAACATTTATTGTATAAAAAGTTTTTTTTTATTTTCAAAACTGACCATGTTAGAGTAAGTCAAAAATTGGCATAATTCATGTTTATGTAATGGTATTTTCATATTTTTACGTTTTATCGTTTTATTATGGTTTTATTTCTCACCGGCTTGTAACCCTGGTCTAAAGATTATAACCGTGGTATCTATATTATTGATAATGGACTATTTACCATGAGTTATCAATAATCTAAACTGTCTAATACTGACTAGACGTATCTGTACCTACCAGGGGACGTATATAGTTACAAATATTACAATAGTTACTCTACTGTCTCTTTACCATTACCGATACTCTAGTTGTATATACAGACATAATATTTGGACTTTTAATTAATGTTTTCTTCTAATCATTTAAGTATTAAATATTGTGCTTAAAAATCTCGGAGATTTGTTAGACATCAAATAATATGGTCTTAAGCTGTACGGTTCAAAACTGTAACAACAAGTTAATAAAAGGAAATGGAATTATATTTCATCGGTAAGGTCTATAAATATTAATCATTAATTCATTAACACTTTAATTGATATTCTATAACACATCGTATTAATGATAAACTACAAGGCGTACTATAGATTCAAAAGATGATATTAAAATCATTATCTTGTCATATAACTCTCACATAGTTATTGGTATATTAATACGTTATACATGGAAAAACCCATTACTCAATTTATGTATACAAAATGATTATACCTTTTTTTAATGAAAAATTTTTAATATTTATCAAATTCAATGTAAGCTATTTATTATTTTTTATGTTTACCTAAAACCAAAGAATTCTGTAATACTATAATCGGTATTGTTCATAAAATATAATACCGTGATTATTTTAAATGAAAAATTATATTATATTAATTTCTCATTTTATATTTCAGACTTCCTTTGCATGATAAAGAATTACTCGAGAAATGGTTGAAAGCATTAAAAATTGATAATTGGACTCCAACTAAGCATTACAATGTTTGCAGTGAACATTTTATCGAAGATGATTACAAAAAGTCACCAACCGGAGTTAAATTAGCAGATTTGTTATGCAATGCCGTTCCTTCAATTTTTTCAGATATTTCCTCGGATATTTCAAATACAAAACAAAACCCATGTTCTTTAACTAACAAGTAAGTTTGAATTAAAAATATATAGATGTCCGTACTAGGTAGAAAAGTGGCAATCAGATGTATTATTCATTTGAACACTACTATATTATGTTTATATAAAAGATCATATTTGTTATACATAATCATATATTTAATAAACGGTTGAAATACATTCCAATATCTGTATGCATTTAAGTATTCGAAGTTTTAATATTATTAAAAATAATTGTTTCAGAAAAAGAAAATCTAAGGTCTTGGGTCATTTAAACACCAAACAATCAGAAAAAAAAAAAAAAAAACCATTACCTCATACAATCAGCACGTATGTTTTCTCTTACTATACGTAAATTGTATTTGTATACATTATGTATTTTTTTGTTACTTTAGATAAGAACAAAGTAATATTAAATATTAATATTTCTATAATGAATACAGATGAATGTATATTAGTAAAAAATATTTTTAAGCAATATAATTTGAAATGGAAAAATGATGATAAAGATAATGATACAATTTCAAAAAATTTTGAGTAAGCTTTGAATTGATTTCATGATTTAATAAAACAATTCTTATAAACGTAAAGTCTTATTATCGGTATGGAGACGGTTCAACATTTATTGTCACCTGAACATTTGTCACTCAATTCACTTGGAAGGTAAGACTATTACCAACCAAATACAATAATTGTTAAGAGGATGTCAGTGCACTATTTGTTTTCTCTCTCTGGTCTACGCGCAACATAGACAAAATGCATTAACGCCAAATATTTTTTTCTGTTTTTATGTAATCTTAGAGTAAAATCACCCATTACAAAAAAAGATAGGGAATAATATTTTTGAGGGAATAACATATTGATTTTATATTTTATTATTATTTGATTTTGTATTTGACTTTCAAAATAAACAAAAAAATGTTGTAAATTTAAATTATGTTGAAATTTTATTGAGATCAAATCGATATGTCATTCCCTCAAAAATATTATTCTCTATGTTTTTTGTAATTTGTGATTTTACTCTAAGATTAGTTAAAAACAGAAAAATGATTCTGCGTAAATACGTTTTGTCTATGTTGCGGGGGGCTAGGGAGAGAAAACAAATAGTGCTCTGACCTCCTCTTAAAAATGGTATCAATTATCCAACTAAGCATTAATTAATGTTTTTTTTTTTTTTTTGTTGTATACTATATTATGTATGTTTATGGTGACATGTCGATTATATTATTAACAAAACAACTTAATAAACATTTTTCATATTCACTGTAATTTAAATGTATACATATTTTAGAAGTACTCTTGTAAGCTATTCTCAATCAGTGGTGTCATTTCAGTTTTTATTAGACTAGGGCAACTTTTCACTGATTTTCTGACGCAAAATTTTGTTCACTCGCATTCTCAGCATAGTGCCATAGTGGTTAAGTGGGGGAGGGGTAAATGTGCCGACTTAAGTTTGATGTAAATACTACACTGGACAAATTCCTCCCCACCCAAATGACACCACTGTTCTCAATCAGTATTATTCAACACAATATCAATAGAAAATAAAATAAAATTACAATTACAATTAGACAACAGTATTTCCTTCACTTTTAATCTAAAATACCTATCTTATTTATTTATTTTTATCTGGTTCTCTACAGTTAATATAATATTTCTTATTTTTTACTTTTTTCTGTACTTCCCTTCAAATCTAAATTTTGAATTATAAGTGAACGATAATTTATTAACAAACAAATAGATCAACCTCTTGATTAAAAAAAAAATCTGAGTGGCAAATGTTCAGATGGTGGTTGATGGTTGTCAATGCTTATTCATGTCTCAGTCTAATAAATTGTAATGAAAAAAAATTATCCATTTTAGTACAGTCAATTTTGAATAGGTACTTCTTAAAATAAGAAATCACTTTTATAAATTGCTTATATAATTGAGTTTTATTTTATTTTTGTTTGCCTTTAACTGTGAAGATAATATATTGTTGCACTTGTTGTTTGTTTTACTCTTATTTTGGAATATTCATTAGTAGCAATATCTTTTATAGGGAATGTTACGAACCAGTTTGCTTTGTTCCTAGCTGTAAAACGCCAAAAGGATTACCACTTTATAATTTTCCATTTGGCGATAAACGTTTGTTGGATATATGGGCAGAAAGAACCGGATTAAGTACAATGTATGACACAGAATTATATTTAACTATTACTATATGTAAAAATCATTTTCATGAAAATTGTTTCCATGATAATTCTATACAGTTAAAACCCTATGCCATTCCATCTGTAAATTTGATTGGTAAGCATATATTATTGAATTCATATTAGCAAATATTATTTGAAAATTGAATCATTGTAATTTTGAATAATTAGCGGTTGATTAATTGCAGGGATTATAATAATTATTATTTATTACTATGATATTTTTATTTATTTATATTATGAAGTTTAATATTTTTGTCAATGTAATATTTCAAATGTGACAATGATTTAAAATATTATATCAGATTAGTTATTTAGGTAGTTATTTATACGTTTTTATAAAAATATTTTTTTTCTGTATAATTTAGATTACTCAGGACCTGCAGATAGTTGTTGTCTAATCAAATCATTACATTCAGATGAAAATTCAGGTACATTTTTTAAAAAATATTTACTGACCAAAATAATAAATACCTACAACTATATAATAATCAATTTGAAAAAAAAATACCAAATCTATTTTATTATTTTTAGCTTTGGGAATTTTGTTTGTATAACACTTACAAAAATATCTTATGATTATTTTCTATTATTGTATACAAATTCTTATCTAATAATTTATTATACAAATAAAATATTTTACATTATTTAGATTTGAAATTAATATTTTTTATTTTAAGTTATTAAAATTAATGTCGAGTCTTATTTTGATGTATTATTAATATTTAATAGGTTAAGTGATCCTTTTGTCAAAGACCAAGCATATCTCAACATGTTTATAATTTCTTTGTATTACGCAAGTGGTTGCTAAATGACATTGTATTGTTGATTAGATTAGATAAAATAAAAACACTTCAGTCGTGAACTAGGCCAATTTTTGAACAATCATTCATATTTAACTGTTTAATTTTTTTCTTAATTGTAGGGATGACTTCTACTGGTGACCGTACATGGGGATGGTTGGGTAGTACTGAAGCATTTGGAAGACCTCCTGAACCCAATGAGTTTATAGTCATCCCTAAATCTGAAATACACTGTGAAAAGTATGCAGGCTCAAATCATGCTGCTCATTGTTTAATATATGCAGAGAACAATGAAAGAGTATTTGATATTTACAATCCTCGAGCTTCAATTCTAGTAAGTTGTTGAAATACAAAGAAAATAATGAACCCTTAAATTGAAATTGTTTTTGGTTTATTTTAGATGCAATTGAGATATGATGGTTATTTTGGATTTCCTGGTGGATTAATTGATGCTGGCGAAGATTTCGTTTCTGCTGTTAACAGAGAAATGGCAGAAGAAATGAATTTAAATACCACCAAACATTCTGTCAATCATGATGATCATATAATATCTCATTGGAGTGAGAAAAAAAATCTAGTTTTACACTTTTATAAATTAAAAGTTAATATGATTGATTTGATTGAAATTGAAAGACAAGCTTCGCTTGCACGTGATTATGGAACTGAAGTAATTATGTTATTATTTTATTAATTTAAAAAAACTTGAAATAATTTTAATTTAATTTCATAGGTGCTTGGTACAGTTAGGGTTCCCTTATATACATTGGGTGACCATTACCGCGGATTTCCAGTATTTTTGAATCATAACTTCATTGGTTGTTCTCGGGACCAGCTGCTAGCTGCGCTATCATCATTGAATATTTTGACTCCTGAAGAAATTCAACTTGCTTTAAATGCAAATAATAGAAATAAATAATTTTTGTTTATGTATAGTAAATATATCGTACAGCATTTATTTTTATTTTACACAATATTAGATAAAATTGAACAGTGTTTATGAGCAAATTACTTAAATGAAACTAGTTAAACTTATTAAAAATATGACATTATTATTAAGGTGCAAATGTCTTAAACGATACCGGATGACATTCTAAATTATTGAGGTTCAGTAAAATACAAGTTTGTGTTGATGAAAAAGACGGCACACTTATAAGTCTTGTAGGTTTGCCTGAAACATTTTATAATTTAATTATTAACAAATCTTAATTTGGAGGACGCCACACTTGCATGTGTCTCCACCTTAGAAAAATACAACATAGGAAATTTGTGTTGTTAGCTTTATATTAGAATGGTTGGTTGACCATGGTCAGGTCAATCTTCAAGGTAAGAAAATGTGATTCCTTGTTTTGAGTTTTTAGAATACTTTTTAAGCGAGGTATGATAATTTTTATATTTTAAATGCTCATAACCTGCTTGAAAATTAAAATATTTTCCTTTTAATAATAAGCCAATTAACTCAATAACCCAATTAACTTAATATTTAAACTAACAACACAAAATTGGTTAAATGCTAAACGTTTGCATGAAGGCAACAACACATGAGGTTGTAGCTCCCTCTTAATATATTATTTATTTAATCTAAATTAGTGTAATTAATAATTACCACTGCCATTTGTTTTTAATGATGTCTGAAATGATTGTTGATTTGATACAAAAAATACATCTGGCATTTCTTTGATTATAAATGGATCTTGTCCTTCGAATGGATAACATGCTAATAACAATAACCATTTTTAATTAAATATAAGTACCTATAAGCTAATAATTTTATTTTCAACTGGAAATAAAAAATCTGAAATTTATTAGATATGCAGTGTAAACACAATTTTGCACTATCTTTATAAAATTTATTATATACATTTAATTTTTAATACTTTAAACTTTTCATTAATTTAATATGTAATTACATAAAAATATTTATTACCAATTGCAGCTTAAAAAATGCATTTTTTTCTCTATAGTGAAAACATTTAAAATTCTAAACAACCAGTATACAAGCAAAATAATAATTTTATTGTTAATAATTTAAAATATTGTTCGAAATCATTAATTTTAAATTTTAATAATTTTTAAAATCAACATACATCTATACAAAAAAGAAAAAACTTACGAATTGTATCTGGTGCAGATGGTACTTGATGCCCCCAATCTAATATTTTATCCATAATATCAATTGGATCCTCTAAGTTAGTAAATCTAAAAACATCTTGTACAGTTTGTCCAGATGATCCAATTATGAGATGGCCTTCAATTTCAAACTGATTTGGATTTGTTACTCTGTGTAAACTTGAATATTCAGAAGCCTTTAAAAATAACCACAAACAAAACAGTCAATTGATTTATTTTGAACTGTTTAGGGACACTTTCCATTTTTTTTCTAAAAATATCAATAAAGTTTTATCTGTTGGGCCAAAATGTGTACAACTTTTATACAAGGCTCCTGACATATTGTTACAATATCAGTTGAAAAATATTAAAAATACATAGGCATAATTTTTTTTTATAAGCATTTAAAGATCAAATATTGACAAAATTTAAAACAAGATTCCATGTAAGTAGTTAATTTTGTTACCAAAAAATCTGAAAAATACATAAGCACTTTTAATTTGTATAGTCATTTTAAATTCAAATTTGGATGAAATTACATAAAAAAACCTAGAATAACTATTTTAGTTATTTTGTTGTGATTGTATAATATTATTCGTGGGCACTTGAAACTTCTTAAGTACACTATTATAATATATCTATGATAGTATCAGGGTTTGTTGTTGATGTATAACGCGTTATAAGTACCTAATGGATATTGTGATATGATTAATTTGTAATTTATTATAGGTACCTATTATAGGTCAATTTATTTGAATACCATAGATAAGTATATAATATGTCTTACCTATACCTAGACCGATATACCGTCTCCACCCAAAATTGTTTTTCTTATACAATGATATTATATCATTGAATTCAAATTTAATATCATCCATTATACAGTGACCCACTTGTAACCTACTGCACAGCAGAGCACTTTTTTTGTTGTTGGAACTTCATGTTTTTATATTTTCTGATAAAGAATAATTTTGTCTACATTTCAGTTCAATAAGCATTACAGGTATCTCTATCCATTAGATTGCTAATATTATACAAATGGAAATGTCTGATATACATAAGCACAACTAGGTTAGCCACCCAAATATTGGAATAAATAAATATTGATTTTTTTTGTATAATTCTTTTTTATTTTTAAGTGAATATAATATATGGGGGTTACTTTTTTTAATATCAGGTGAGAGCTCACTCTCTAACATTTTAAGCCTAGTTGTGCCACTGCTTATATACAGAGTTTGGTGCAATAACCTGGGATTATTTTATGCCTCCTGAACATGTTTAAAATAAGGATATCTAGTCCTTTAACTAGAACCCTATGGTTAAAAATCAGCAGTTAAATTGAAAATATAAATTTTTGTATCAATTGAGAATAATAATTATAAGATGTCAAAAATATCAACTTTACATATTAATATTTACTTTGGGAAATAAACATCTGTGGAATGCTTGTTGAGGTAATGTTCTATCAGTAGGGTCAAATTCTCCAGGCATAATTTGGACATCGACACTTGACTAAAAAATTTAACAATTATTTTAAAATTTAAATTGTGAAAATAATTAAGCTATGCTTACAGCTAATTGGAATAATAGGTCATCTAACTGTTTGATTGCTTGAATGTCTCTAGGAAAATCATCTATCTTGTCACGGTAATTTGGCTTTTTCATTGGAGTACTACGTATACTATTTCCTGATTAAAAAATAAATATTTAAATATTAAAATACTAATATTTTCACACACTTCAAAAATAATTACCAGCTATTAAAACTTGTACAATTTTTGAGACTTTACTATTTTCTTTTTTATCACCCAGTAAACCGTTTATCCAATCCACAAATAACTGTACTTGAAAATGAGTAGCAACATTAGTGGCTAATTCTAAACCACTAATTAAAACAAGAAACCTACAAAAATAAACTTGATTTATTGTTGAATTATGGATATATTTCTACTTTATGGGACATCTTTTTTTTTTGCAATTTTTCTTTTTGAAATTGATGTAGTTAAGTACACTAAAAATTATGGTGAAGTCAAAGTTTGGTGGTCGGGCATAGTTTCAAAGTTACGACACTTTAAAGTTAGTATATAAAGATTAGGGAAAATAATAAGAGTGGATACCCTGTAACCCACTTGAGGTGGTATTGCATAGCAAGTCGAGGAATATTTTCAATTTTTTTGTTTGAGCTTAGCGCAGGGAGCAAGTGGCCACGCAAGCATCACTGGCGTCCCCCCCGCCCCAAAAAAAAAAGTGTGTCCCGTCAAGTAGAAAAGTTCCGCATTATGTTTAAAAGATTCTTATAAAAGTATATGTACATATTTAATAAACACTATACCTATCATCTCCCGAACTACGAGTAGTGAGTGCTTTAGATGCAGCTGATGGTGTAGGCCAACAAAAATCCAGTACGTCAAATTTACCACCATCTTGAGGAATACCTTTTACTGCTATAATACATCCAGTCATAATATTATTTAAGGATAAACTATTGCCATTCAAACCATTAAATGTTAAAGGCACTCTTTGTAATTCATCTTCTAATATAACTTCATCTGTATCGGAAACAAAATGAGTTCTAGGTGGTTGAGGTATCAAATTGTTCTAAAAATATAAACAACAATTAAATACATTTATGATGTGTATAATACTATTTATAGTATATATATTCTATATTACTTCTTCGCTAATTTCCTTCAAAATACTAGGTTTTAGTTCTTGATGTTTAAATAGTGTGCCAACTATAATACATTCTTTGCCGATCTTATCATGCAACTCAGATAATTTATAAATATCACATCCTTCGCCTAATCAAAATAAAAATCACATTTATGACCTGTCTACATGAGTATAATATTATCATACAAATTATAAACTAAAAACTATTATTGAATTATATCAATAGACATAAATTGTATTTAAATAAAAACATTTGAATGTAGGTTGTATAAAATGCTATATGGAGTAAAATCTTGAGAAGACGAAACCATCCACATCCTACATTAAACATTTTTTAAATTGGTCACACCAATACACAGCCGACACAATTCCATTTTAATATCTTGGACTAAATATCCTTCTGGGTATTCTATCTAAAAGTTTGACGAAAAAAAGATCAATGAAGTCCTGCCAAAAGAGTCTAAAAATCTGGAGTTTGGAAACAAATTTTACTGTTCACATATTTTATCATGCACACTGCATTACACATATTATATTTATTTTTTGTACTACATTTCCATCATAAAGTTGTGTTGAATTGTACATGGGATACATAATATTATTTACTCAAGTACTTTTTAATTTTAATTTAAAGATTTTGCTAATTTTTACACTGAACAATTTAGAGGGCATAACTTAACTATTATGAATTTAAAAAAAAAAGTTTAGATTAGGAGTAATAAATTTGTAATTACCTAATTTTCGTTTTAAGTTATAATCTATTGGCCCTAGTAGTCGAAGACTCTGAGCAGAAATTTATAATTTCAAGACCAAAAAAAAAAATTAATAATAATAATCTATTTGTGGTTATATTCCTAACACATTCTGAAGAAGTAATACATAGTACCTACCTAACAATAAGTGGTCACTAACATATATTATTAAAATCTAGTGTTTAAGGGCTTTCTTTCGCCGGGGATTCATATCCTGGAATTAATGATAACATTAAAAAACACATTATATATCATGTTACTATACCCCATTTTTGTTGTATTTTCACTTGAAGAATGTCTCTCATCTGCACCAGTCTGTGGGCGTAAATGTGTGCAAACTGTCTAGTGTAGTTGACATCCTTCAGATGGAACACCGACGACATGTCTGCGTAATTGAACGACGACCGTTCAAATTCTGTTTGATCGAAGTTGCCAACGAATTCAGGCATGTTGACTTTCGAAAAATAATTGCCGGTGAATTCGTAAAATTTCTTCAAGACCTGTGTGAGTGTAAGCACTATGCGACGAAAAAAAGACGTCAGTGGTCGATGTTAGGTAATTTTAAAAATACCACTCGAAAACCAAGAGAAGAATACGAACCCTATAATGCGATGAATCAACTGATATTTTAAGTAATTACTATATAATTATTATTATTATCTACGGGCTACGAAAGCTCGAATTACAATGTCGACTAACGAATACCAAAGATATAAGGATAACGACTTTTAAGACTAGTGACTTGTCTAGGATTATCCTTTTCAACTAATAACTACTAAAGTACTAAACACTAAATAGTAAATACTGTCTCAGATCGTTACTCTGGGCTGCGAGACTTTGAGATTTAAGAAATGAAAGTAATCACTATCACAAACACGAACCCCATTATAATCAAAGGTGAAAATGAGCGGGAAAAAATCTGGTGGATGTTAGGAACGGCAACGACGACACTGACAAGACTAATACAATTTCCTTGGGTTTCCAAAACATCAATAATATTAAAATTGGAAAGAAAATTATCTTGATAAGAATAAAAATTGGATTGATAAGCGGAATAGGGAAGTTTATCCATTGTTTATGTTTTTCCTACGCCTAAATGTGTGTTATGTTCAGAACTAAATAGTAAATGATTAATTGTAACACAAATGAACAAACCCGTATTAACTATGATCACATAAGTTGCACGACGGTAGACAAGCAAATCCGTACACTCTTGCTCATACATGGAGACCAATTTCGCCGAGGTCGAGCACAGAGCCATCGAGTACCTGAACCACAAACAATGGAGCAACGCATTTTTCTGTTTCGACCAGTTGTTGGAAAACGCCGTGGCCAAAAGCTTGCCGTCGGAACGGTTCGTCGGCTATCTATTGGGCCGGTCACAGTGCAGTCTGGAATTGAAAAAATATGAAGACGTCATTCACGATTGCCGACACATCATATCTATGCTGACTGACGATGAAAATGCGTATAGCTCACGAGTGCGACGTAATCTAGTCAACGCGCTGTTTGCATTGAAAAGATATGGCGAAGCGGAGCAAGCTGCCTTGGAATGGGTGGTGAGGTCGGACAATAGCAGTGAGGCCAAAAAAATGTTGGACACTGTACGCTTGGTGTGGAGTATGTCAAAAGAAGACATACCTACACCAGTACAGACATTAGAAGATCAGTTGAATCAGATCAACGAGGATCTGCTGTTTGGAGATAGACTAGATTCTTGGATTGCTACTGGTGTCAGGGAGCAAAGTCGAAGGAATAGAAAGCATCCCGTTGAGCTAGTTGACGATGAAAAAATGGTTGGCCAACTATTTGAGTCATCTAGTAATGAAAACAATGGCATACAACATTTCGAAAGAAACAGCCAATTCTTTGAACGGTTTAATGGGGCTGGTAAGTAATAATTTACCATTATAACATATGGTTTCAGTTATACAACTTATTCAAATATTGTTTACTCCTTAGGACAAGAAAATGGTATGACTTACTCTAATATAGCAAAACATAATGGTGAATCATATGATTTAAGAACAAATTATCAGCCAAAAGTCACTGAAGTTTTCCAAGAACCAACTAGTGAGTAGTTTATTGACTATAATAAGATAAATAAACAAAATATGTTATAATAAGTAATTAAGTAATTTATTCTATCACTATTTATACATATTAACTAAATTACATTTTTGATAAATATTACCGGACAACTGCTAATTTTTGTATTTATTTATTTCCATAAGCTTTATATTAAAAAGATTATTAGGTGTTTAAAATATGTAATTTAAAATAATATTTATAAAGTTCATATTTATTAAAATGACAGTTTATATTATTATCAATTAATATGTAGGTACTATTTCACTAATAGCAAGTTGCACACAAATCAAATTTAATGGTTCACTAAAGTTGAATGGACAATCATAAGAATTAAATCACGGTTGAGCTTGACCATTATCTCACTATTGTTTTGTTAAAAATGTAGTAATAGTTTATGTAATCCAGCATAAATATGGTTACTTACCAAATAATAATTATAATTTTTTTAAATTCTTATAATACATGTAGAAATAAAATTGATTTTGTATTTAATAGATATTAACATTAAAACATTAAAATTACAACTTAGAAAATAATAATAATTTAATCTAGGAACTAATATTTTTTATTTAAACAAATTATAAATCTCATTGGTTTTATTTGAAACTTTTTACTTTTGTACTGTGCTATTTTAGTCTTTCGTTACAATAAAATACCATATTTAAAATATTTGAATATATTAATTTTATAATTTGTTGAGTTGACACTATTCTGTCCCATACTTCTGAAACCACACTATGAATTCCGCTCATGTGTTTTTAATAAATAGCTAATATATGTGTCATCCCCTTACAGATACACTTTAAAAGTTGTATCACATTGATTTAAAAAAATATATACTTAAATTGATGTATAAGTTTATATATACTATTGAAATATTTAATTATTTTTTCT